>PVKA01004224.1:0-101196 GCA_004027165.1 Ctenomys sociabilis
GGTTGTAGAAAGAAAAAATCAGGATGTGTGTGTATAGACAGTACAGTTGGGATAGATAACGCTGTGCTTCTACATAATTCTATGAGAGGCAAGATCTGCACTAATGGTGGTTGGACAGGATATTATGTCGGCTTTTAGTGCTATGGTCATCCACTAGGTAAATAATTATTGAATCTTTGATATAATTCAGCTAAAAAAACCTGTAAATATAATTTCATGTATGCACCTTGTACAGTACCAAAACGTTATGAAAACAGTTTGCAATGTATTAATTCATCGACTCTGTATGGTTAAGGTGTCTTGAAACTGTCTGATTGACATTTGTATTTTAATAAAATAAAAATAAATGGAAAAAAAAAGTAGTACGGACTGGACATGCAAGCTGCTACATCACAGTAGAAATTCATGCATTCCCTTCAGGAGCACCTACACTAAAACTGGAACAAAAGAAACTTATTTTATTCTGACAGGTAAACTATTGTGCATATCTCCTTGTTCTTTATAGCATCATAGCACATAATCAAAACAATAAACTTACCAAAGTGAGGCCAGGTCAAATACTTATACTTAAGTGATGAATTCTTCCAATAGAGAAAGCAACGGCGCTGGGCATGCCTAAGGAGAAGCCAGGGCAACCATCCAGTTCTAACCACCATCGGCTGTATCTCAGAATTACAGTCAGCTGACTCTGATTTATATTTCCTTAGCAGTGGGGGGAAAACTTGGCTTACTGGACATTTTGTGGCAGCACCACCACATTCTAAACCGTAATTTTGTTTTCATCTAATATAGAATTTAATGCCATGAAAAAAGTGAGAAAATGTATGAGCCATCTTAAAATGATGTGATTCATGAGTCCCTACATAATTTCCTCCAAAAATGTTAAATTTTAATAAATGATCATTTGCTTAGACCACCTCTGTGCCCAAAATAACACTTGAAAAATGCAGTTCAGTTCATTTTAATTTCACATGGAGTAAAGTAACATATAAATGGAGCAAAACTATGTAAATAATTTTTTAAAGATCAGGAAAGGCACATGCAAAGGAATAGTAGGATGGTTATTAGATTTTAAATTCTTATTTATTTATTTGGTTCAGGGTCTCGTTACACAACTCAGACTTATAGTGATTCTCCTGTCTCAGCCTCCCTTGCTGGGATTACAGACATGTGCCACCATGCCCAGTTTTGGTGGCCAGCATGGTGCACCTGGGTTTTGGGGACCCACAGGACATAAGGTTCCCCATGAACAAACTAGTGTCCATGCACTTGCCAGGCAGGCACTTAGGTCGCCAAGCTCGCTCCCAAGCCTGCTATTAGATTTTAAATTGTTCTACTACTCATTTTATTCTACTCAAAAATCTAAAGTGGGGCTGGGGAGGTAGCTCAGAGGTCTAAGCATCCGCCTGGCAAGCACAAGGTCCCGGGTTCAGTCCACAGTACTGCATGCCATGCTGGGTCCCTGTGCCACTGGACACTTAAGCTGGGCGTGGTGCCTCATGCCTGTCATCCCAGCGCTTCAGAGGCTGAGACAGGAGGTCATTGTGAGGAGCACGAGCTGCACTGCGAGACCCTGTGCCAAATAAAGTAAAATAAAACAAGTGTTTTTTAAAAAAATCTAAAGTATCTCAGCACTGTGACCACAGCAAAGTCCACATGCCCTCCCTTATTATTATAGGTCATCGATCATCACACTCATCCTTATCCAACACTAATCAATAACAAGAGTCCTGTCATGGTTTGTGATTTTGGCAAGGGGAACAATATAGTACAGCACACATTTTTTAATATTAGTTTATAAGTAAACACCCAAGAATCATATACCACAAGTGCAGGAAATCTATCCACACTAAATATTAAAGACTCCAGCTGAGGGCCTGGATCCTAATAGCATGCATGAATCCAGATGAAAACCTACGACTCATAACTGCCTCCCACAAGTCCAACTGGAGGCCTAGAGCCTACAGCAAATTTTAATGCAGGTCTGCTTCATGAATCTCTGCTGGAAAGGACCAAGGGTCAATGGTAGAAGTTAGGAAGTCTGTGCCAGCAGGATGAAGAATCTGTGCTAGCAGGCTGAGGGATCTGAACTGAAGCAAGCAAGCAAGGCTTAAGGAAGCACCAGAGCTCCTCCAAAAGTACCACAGCCCCCTCAGTAGCAGTGGTCCTGAGTACCCCCAGCAACAAGGAAAGCTGAGTTCCCATCAAGAAAGTCAATGCAACAAGCTTCTTCAGGGGGATGTGCAGTGCAACATCTTTCTCTCCACAGCCAGAAAGCTCTACTCAAGAGGGGGGACCAGAGCGGCTCCACAGTTTATCAGGAAAGCCAGCATGACAAGGTCTTCCAGCAGAGCAGCCCAAGAGAACCAGCAGCTTCTAGCAAGCTCCAACAGCTTCTCCAAAGAGCATCACTAACAGTGTTCCAGCATCTTCTCCTGTCCTGCCTTTATGCTGCTGGTAACAACCCTCAGGTCGGCCCCCCACATGCAGCACCTTGCTCATTTAATTCAGCTGGATGCAATAAGTTGACCAGCAGCTAGAAGTACTCTACAAGTTCTTTCTCTGTGTCAAATTGCTCAGTCACTTGGGTCCAGGAGGGTCACATTCATCCCAGAGTCCTTAATTCATTGTAATTCTAGATGCCTCACCTTTGTTCTTAGTGTGTATGACCACACCACAGCAGTGTTCTTTCGGCTTTTATTAGAGATGATATTATCAATAACATTTCTCTTTTACTGAGGGTTTATTATAATGATGACAGTTTGCATGTTTGTCACTGTGCCATCATTGCTGTGTTGCTACTTTGTTCATGCATACAGAATTTCTCACCAACTAGATATCATCACTATATGCATTTTACACATAAGAAAATGAGGAAGGGTGGTGATAAGTAATTGTCTCAAGTTACAGTAATTTAAAGAACATGATTTTGATATGACATACTGTGACTCCTGAACTCTCACTTGTGATCAATGTCTGGCATTCCTTAAGAGAAGACACATTTGGAAAAGCTGTGGGGTGGGGTGGCATTGCCTACGGTCCTCACTGTGAAGGCCCCAGGCTACTCGTCCATAGCAGAGCATTAATAATTGTTGAGCATATGGACAAATGCATGAGTGGAAGCCAAATGGAGATGGAGAGATGCTGAAGGAAGAAGTGAACTCCAGCCTCAGAAAGAAAGAATATTTGAAAAAGCATGAGAGAGGAGAATTGAAGAGACAAGAGAGAAGAATAGAAAATACCATAAAAGATTTAGGCCTAGGAAACTGACAGCATGGTGGCAAGTTAGATGAGTCTAGTTTCAGATAGCCTGAGTGGAGCTGTATGGCTCCCACTTTGAAGTGGGTAAGATACAATCATGCAGCTATTAAATAGTAATAGGCTGCAAATGAAAAAGTTGTAAATGCTCAACCTAGGGATCACATTCTATTTATTTTCAGGAGCTGTTCATAGTGACTGTTATGAACAGGTTCTCAAAAAGGTGAATGAATTCAAGAATAAAAAGGAGTACATACCAAGCCATACCACCTATCTTTTAGAAATCAGGGAAGGGAAACCTTTATATTATATGGAGAAATAACTTTTTTTTTTTTTTTTTGCGGAACCAGGGATTGAACTCAGGCCCTTGCACCTGCCAGGGAAGCACTTATTCCACTGAGCCATCTCCCCAGCCTGAGAAATAGCTATGAAAAAGGTAGAAGCTGGCTTGCATGGTGGCACGTGCCTGCAAAGGCAACATTCAGGAAACTGAGGCAGGAGGATTGCCTTGAGTTGGACTAGGCTACATTGTGAGTTCAAGCCAGCCTGCACCACCAGAAAGTGACTCGTGACTCTCTGTCTCTCTCTCTCTCTCTCTCTCTCTCTCTCTCTCTCTCTCTCTCTCTCTCTCATGTAGGCCCATGAAACAAAATATAGTAGCCAGTTATGGAGGTGCATTCCCAGCATTCTGGAAGTCTGAGATAGTAAAATTACTAGCTTGAGCCAATCCTGGGCAACTTAATGATTTAGCAAGAGCGTACCTTAAAGAGAAAAGAAAAAATAAAAAGAGTTGGGGTTGGAGCTCAGCAAGAAGTCCAATTCCCAGTAGAGGAAAAACAAAGTAGCATAAATAACAGAATATAATACCAGGAATATTACAAAAGTAGATCAAGGGAACAGTCGTCTCATTGAAAAATTAAAGACTAGGTTTTAAAAAATTTCATCTTTCCATAAGTTTAATATTGGTAGCACTAGGTTCTAGAATGAACATTATATTGGGACAGTATTAAAATTGTAAATACTAATAAATGAATAAAAAATGTCCAAGCACTGAGTTTACTTGTCTGCATAGATTACATCATTCAATCAGTATAAAAACAGACAACTTTTGAGTTTCTTTTCTTTTCTGTATTTAGGACAGGGTATATAAGGTCTCACCATGTAAATTGGACTTGTAGTGATTCTCCTGTTTTCAGCTTCCCAAGTACTGGGATTGCAGGCTCATGCCACCACACACAGTCTCAATCCATTTCTCAGTGCACCCCTGGATGGGGCAAGCATAGCACACTGGGGACTGAACCCCAACTGTTGTACTCTGCCTAAGCAGTAGTCCACTGAGCTATCTGGCCAGCCCAAATGCAATTATTTGGTTGTTTATTTGTCTGTTGTTGGTTTTTTGGCAGAGGTTACTGGAAACTGAACTTAGTATTTCAGGCTTTCCAGGGAGGGGCTCTGCCACTGGGGCTATACCCCAGCCCCTTGAGTTTTATACTGTGATTTTTCAAATTTCAAGGATGAATGAGTAGAGACTGAGGGGCAGAAAGAAATGCCTGGTCCTCTTGGTAGAGAATGAGAGGTGAGCAACTCATGCAGATCTCGCCGGTGTCCACACCCTGCTCTGCATCCCTTGGAAGAACAGCTGGGTCTTGGGAAGGCACACACACATGGGATGCAAAAGGAGCTGAGCAGGGATGACTGCCTAATCAACAGGTGGAGTAAAAGTCTTATCAGGATTGATAAAATGGCAAAACTATGAAAAGTCACTATCACAGGCAAGAAATGACAACCCTTTTCTGAGACAGATCATTCTGAAAGAAATTAAGCATGACATCTTGAACTAATTTGTTCACTTAGGTTCATCATTTTTTTATAATAAGTACATGTAGTCACCATTACATTGAAAGCCTGCTTTCAAAATGTAATGTTTTGTTAATGCCCTACAAGTGACACGTTATTGCTTTGACTTGGTACATTGATGAAGTAAAGCTGTATTTTGACTTTTGTGCTGACAACCAACTGGCCATACACTGCCCGTACACAATTAGCTAAGTGTGAGTATGAATATGTTGCAGGATGACAGGTTACCTAATACAGTGTGTGATGGGCTGGCAAACCCAAGTGACAAATCTGGTGCAGCATTTGTTTCTGTAAATAAAGTTTTATTGGAACACAGGCATGCTCATTTACTTACATGTCTTTGGCTGTTTCTATACTATACTGACAGAGTTGAGTAGTTTCTGACAACACATATGGCATAAAGAGCTGAAAATATTTACTTTCTGTCCATTTACAGAAAGTTTCTCAACTCCTATCTGGACTTTTGAAAATGCTAGCAAATGTTTATATCATTAAGAGTGAATCTCTAAGCCTAGCACGGTGTAGCCCACATCCTAGCACTCTCTTGAAGCTTAGATAGAGAGTAAGAATCTGGGCCTGGGCTGTCTATTGACTGAGCAAAAACCTAACTCAGAAAAAATAAAAGAAAAATGAAAAATCTTCAAATCCATATCTAGTTGGTCTTCTGAACTACATTGATAGGAACATGACATTCAAATTTTCTCTTTCTTTCTCCCTTTCATTGTGTGTAATTTTGCACACCAACAATGTGGAAAATCGAGAAAAGACTACAAATGTTAATATTCTCTATTCCTCTTATTCCTGCGCACACAGCTACACTGGACGTGACAAGAGGCCTGATGTCCCAGGGAATCATGTGGCCGACATGGGGCCAATAGGATATGTCCCCTTTGAGAATAACCATGAAACAGTACTTCAAGTACTCTCTTTTTCTGTCCCTGTGGCAAGAAACAAAGGGGAAGGAAGCACTCCAAAAAGAAGAGACCAGGCTCTCTGGATTAACTTTTCTTTTTCTTGCCTCTTGTTTTCATTTATTACCTTTTTAATAAAGAAAAACAAACATTTACTTGAGAGAAAGTATAGCAACAATTGATACGTCATTAGAAGCAGTACATATCTAGAAGAGCAGAATGACAAGGATTCCAAGCATGGTCCTAGTATTACACATGGCGATCTTCAGTGTGGTTGCTTAGTTCATAGGTATCAACATATATAGTCAGTCAAGGTGAGAATCCTACCAATTAACTGTTAGTTTCAAAAAACGGCTGTCAGGATCATTGCCTTAGCCATCTTCTATATATAAATGCCCGGTTCTTCTCCTACCACATTTCCCAGTTTTTCCTCTTGCCCTTAACAGACATACAACGTAGAAAGTTTATGATGAAGGAATATAATTTCTTGGGATGCCAGCTTTGGGAGAAGGACAGTTTTTGTTACAGTCAATACCATTAATTCACATAACATAGTTTACAAGATATTTTCTCTTCCCAGAATAAAATAATACTATTATGTTTTAATCTTTATAACACAACCATTAAATTATCAGGTGATACTCATTGTGCTGTTTCATGAATCCTCAGTCATGCTAACCCGTGCCTCCTCACACTTATTCTCTGTGTGTATGTAAATATGCTCTGCCGCTATTTTCTTGATTTCCATGAATGACACTGCATTGGTTTGTTGGAGTTACCATAATAAAAGAGAACACAAATTTATTGTCTCACAGTTGTAGGGCCTGGGAATCTGAAATCAAGGTTGACTTCTTCTGGAGTCTCTTTTGATTTGTAGACAGTCATCTTCTCTGTCTTTAATGATCTCTCTGTGTCAGCTGCATCTGGGGTTCCTCTTATAAGGACACCAGTCATGTCAGATTTCAGTTTTGTCTAATAGCATCTTTTTTTAACACAATTACCTCTTCAGAAATCCCATTTCCTAATCAGTCACCCTCTGAGATGCTGTGGTTTAGGACTTCACCATAGGAATTGGACTGGGCAGTTGACACAACTCAGTCCACAACAGGAACAAAGAATCCTAGAGTATTTTTTGATTGATGCTCATTCTTCCATTGTCACTTATGTTTATTGTAAAGTCTGATTAATTTTTTCCAGAATGATCTCTCCTTTTCCTAGTGCCACCTCATCCATAGCTTCATTAGACTATAGCAATGTTCTTCCAAACAATTATCATTTATCCACCTTCTCCCATCTGCCACTCCACCAAGTAATTGGTCAAAATAAAGTACTGGTTTTCTACTTAGGCATGTTATTGAAGAGCATGGAAGATTGTTTTTCAAACTGTTTCCCATCTTACATCCTATTATCTGAATTCACTTGAATTAACTACAAATGTTCACCAAACCACACCTGGCTTTCTTAACCCTTAGCATTTAATTTCTCTATTCTTTTTCATGAACAACTGTGTTGCCATCTGCTTTAAACTCAGATACCACTGGACTCTTAGAATGCTAAGGCTCACTAAAGGAGGTATGTAGAACTACCCCTCAGCACTCTCATAGCAACTTAGATTTCATTGATGCTAGTTTTATTTGCTCTAATTTGTTCTGCATTATTAATTATTTATTTAGAACTGTGCTCAAGGCTTGGTGCATATTACCTTATTTAGTCTTCACATTCAGGTACACAACTGCTTTCTAATGTCAGGTCAATCAGCTGAAATGCAGAAGAGTACACATTTCAATCTGAGTCTGTCTGTTCTGATTTAATTAATCAATAATACCAAGAATATTGTTTGTGTACGTATAAGTGCAAGATTTTCTCTCTAGCAACATCTCACCATGAATGTTCACGGGTGGGAAAGAAGCTAGGCTGTGAAGCAGGGGCACGTGTACACCTTCAGTGGCCAGCAAGTGGCGTGCAACCTGAGGCCTTGATGTTGGACTCCTGCACACTGCAGGGTAATGATGGGGTCCGGTTTCAGCTATCTTTGATCCTCATAAATCTCTAATCCCTGCTCTATGCTCCATGTACATATACTGTGCAAAATCATGTGCAAATGAAATGGAAAAGTGCTGACTGTTCGCACGTTTAACCATGCAGCCTGTCTTATTTCCATGTGTCGCTATTTATTTAAAAAGAATGGATTGAAATAAACTACTTCAAACTAACATTTGTGCTGTACATTGACTTATGACAATTTCTTTCCTCAGATCAAGAACATTAGAATTGGAAATTTTTTGGGGGTGGCTCAGTGGCTCATCCCACTCTGAGGGTGAGGCTGGCACAGCATGTGGTGCTGACAATTGAACCTTGGTCCCCTGTGGCTGTCTAAGCTTGCCTAAGCAGGCACTTTAGACAACTGAGCTGTCTTGCCAGCCCTAGAATTGTGTAGCTTTCAAATATGTTCTTCCTTTTATTAATTTTACAGATTAAAGTATTTATAGTTACCAATTATATAAATATTCTCTATATAGTCTGAATCATAATTATGTACCTATATGCATGAATATATATGTGTATATATATGCTTGTGACTAGATATTTTCTAAAATGTCTCCAAAAGGTCAATTAATTATTCCCTGTCTCAAAAATCATAACCGTTCATTTTAATGCCCATGGCTTTGCTGAATGAAGTGAATAAATGAGATATAGTCATTCAAACAATTCAGAATAAATCAATTTTATAGAAAACACACAAGCATTTTTTTCTTTCTAACTTATTCTGTTAATTGACTGTGTGCTAACCTATACTTTGCTTGAAAAAAAGCATTGCTTTTAAATTAATATTATGTTAAAACTAAATACTTAGTATTATATTGTTAGAGCTCAGAAAGAAACTATATGTGAACACCTATATGTGCAAGGGGCAGACTCTGATGGAGAGCTAACACTGATTCAAGGAGCAGAAACAAAAGTAAAACATCAACATGATTGCTCAAATTAATTTAGTTGAAATGACAGAATTCTGTCTGCTTCAGTATGGCTTGAATCTCCCTTTGTTCTTACTCCTTTTCCTTAGTGTGAATACCATACAAGCGAGAACTATAAGACTCAGTGCAAACAGATGGCTTTCCCCAGGTGCATCCAGGGCAGTATACAGAAGCAAAATCAGTCCTTATACCAAGTAAGAATCTTTGCATTTCCAATGAACTGTCTCTATTTGACAAAAATGCATCTGGGCAGAGATGTATGTGGATTGTTGCAGTAAGTTCTTCAAAATGAAGGATTGCTTACAATGCATTTAGAAGACATGTTATAAAAGGCAAATGAGATCTAAATTTAGCTTGAACTCTGGTGAAGTGGGTAAAGAGTGATTATGGCTGTTTGTTCTGATGAGGTTACTAGCTTAGATCATGACCTCTTGAGGAAAATAAGATGGAGTGTTCTAATGGATTTTTTCTTAATCTAATGTAGAAATGACATTGAATGATGGTTCTTAATTAGCATCCTCTTCTTTCCACTTGCATTTGATGTGATATTCCCACGTTTGTCTCTATAGTCTGTGAAGTGCAAAGCTAAAGTGCAAAAGGCATGCTTTTTATTCTTTCTTTGCAGTAATGGAATAAAAGAGACAGACTTAAATTGGTTTTGTACAAACAAAGACACATTGCTTGCCATTTTACACAGGTAATACAAATCTATATCATAACATTATAAAAATGAGGAAAACTTGACCCAAAATATTTATTTTCTTCATAAAACTGAATTTTCTGAAGGCCTTGAATTTTTTACTTATCAGATATAGAGCACACACACACATACACACACACACACACACACACACACACACACACAGCAGATATGGGAGGTCTAATGCATTAATCTCTGCACTTTGGGAAGCCAAGACAGGAGTATCAAAAGTACAAGCCCACCCTAGGCAATTTAACAACCTAGCAAAGCTCTGTCTTAAAATTATTTTATAAGAGGGGAATATGTTTAGGTAGATCAGTGTGGATAGGCCCTGGATCCATTTTCTGGTGCCACAAGAAAAGTATGAAAAGGATGGGGTTGGATATTGATGACTTTTAAAAGCACTGTGTCAAAATCACTCAAGTGCGTACCCATATTCATTCATCCTGTGTTTAATGGTGAACCAGCAGATGCCTTGCAGCTTAATGAAAAGCCTGCTATCCAACATTCTCCTTTGAAATATAAAAACAATTATAATAGTATGATCCTAAAAGTTTTTCCTCTATTAACCTAGTGTCTCATTTTTGACCTTTGGCTAATAGTCTCTTTCACTGAAGCATTTTTTTAAAGTTTTCTTTGAATATTATCCTTGAATCAAGCTATGAGAGCCCTCAGAAAGACAGATTTTTCAGCAGGGGTAGATGGAGGTGGGGGGAAGGCTTGCTGTTCTGACCCATGTTTTAAGATAACCTTGTGCCAGGAATTGAATTCAACATTCAGAATCCTTCTAGTTCCTTATCTTTAAAACCACCTACAGCTGGTAATTTGGAAAAGCTGGATGGATAAATGGAAAACTAGAATCTGATTTCCTCCACAAGGCTAGTAAATCCCATGGTGGATCATGGAAATTAAGCATTTCCCAAAATCACCCCTTTCTTTTGCCCTAGGAACACCTGATCAAATTTCGTGGCTTCATTTTTTCTACAGGGCTCGCAGTAATGTGAAACTGCAGTAGCCCTGGCAGATCTAAAACTAATTTCAAAGGAAATCCAGTTCCTTTGTGGAAAGGTGTTCATGCAAAGGCAAGATTGTGTTAGTAGTTAAATCCCATCTTCAAATGCTACTATCTTCTTAAGAGAAAATGATATACGGAAGAAGAAGAGAAAACCCAACCCAAGTGAAAAAAATGAAGCAGCAATAAGCAAGAGCAGCACAAAGTAGAACTAAAGGGAAAAAATAGTGAAAGAAAAGGAAAAAGAAAAACACTCAAATGTTTAGGGAAATATATAAACGTAAATCCACAAGCTAAATTCACATTAGTTATCACAAATAATTTGAACATTTTTATGCTAATTGCAATGAGAAAAAATTATGTCGAAGTGATACTTGGTAGAATTTTTAAGTACTTTACAACTATAAGATGCAAAATTCTATAATTTTGTAGATAAATATACATTTGATTAATAAGACTCAATTAAGGGAAATATTTATTCACTTTTCTTATAATTTTTTCTTTTTTGCTAGAACTGAGGATTGAAATCAGGCCCGTGAGCTTGTCAGGGAAGCACTTATTCTACTGAGCCATCTCCCCAGCCCTTCTTGTGATATGTTGATTCATAAAGTTAACATTAAATTCTTCCATAATTTTAGTTAAAATTTAGTCAATTGATACCTCCTGAGAAATATTAGGTTTCTGTAGTATTGGCTATTTTGCTGGTTATTCTATATCTGTACTGTATGTTACAAAGGGAGATTCTTGGAGTATAAATTTGGGACATTTCGTGAATATTCTATGTTCAATAATGCTGCTTTCGAGGGAAAGTGAAGAATAAAAATTCTAGTACTAGTATTACCAAATTAATATTAGTGCTCAAAGGCAGATCATTCATTTATCTTATAATTAAATTGAATTAAAAAATCATAAGATGTGTCAATGCTGATCAAACAACATGCACTATTAGCATGAAAATTACTTGATAAGTTATCTTTAAAATGTAAGGGACATAAATGGGGCACAAATTTAGACTACAGTATGACAAAGTTTATGGAGAAAGTTTTAAGAACTTTGTTCATGTAGTAAGGTTATCAACAGCTTGCCTGAAGTTAATGTATTCTGAAATTTTCAACTAACCAAGGAAAAGTGAAGATTTGTTTTCTCTTTTTTATAATCTTCACACCCAAACATCACTTACATCCTCATGTTCATTCCAGAGATATTAAGGTTTGCAATTACTTGTCTTTCTTGTGTGTGTGTGTGTGTGTGTGTGTGTGCACGCGAGCTCATATGTGTGTATGTTATAAAGTTCTTATTTTCTTTGTTCACTCAAATTGTGAAAATGTATTCTGTTCAGCAATTTTTATGACAACTGCAAAATCCTTTGCTGGTCATTCTGGGTCTCCTAATTAGGTGGCACCAGAGTAAAGTTTCTAAATTTCTCCTATTTCAGTATCATTTCCATGCTTCACGATAGACTTGCAGACTGAGCCATGTATTCCATAAAAATGATCGAGATCATTCATGAAAAGAAAGATGTGCACATGTACATGAGTGTCTGCAAGTGAAAGCAGGAGAGAGCAGGGGTGGGAGCAGGACAGGGAGCGTAGGAGAGACCCACTCTGGGAAGCCAAATATGTCTTATCAATTGAACAGTTCAGCCAGGGTATTCTCATTTTATGGCTACACTGAATAGTAGAAACATGACATAATAATGTACTTTAGAGTGCAAATGACGAAAATTCAGTACATTTGAATGTGTATGTGTGTTGTGTGTGTGTGTGTGTGTGTGTGTGTATGCAGAGGTTGCTGGGGATTGAACCCACTCCTTGTACCCACTAAGTACATTCTCCACCTCTCGTTGTAAACTTTAGAATTTACATTAATTTTTCAGAGAGAAAATCGATTGGCTTATTTATTTGGAATTTCTAGTAGTGCATCTGGGCTTTAAGATGCAGTTAGGCCTCCAGAAACAAGGAGCATTTCTTGGTTGACACTGCTTTATTGCTAATCATTTTTCTCCTGGTTTTTACTTTGATTTAGATGTTCCCTATGCGAGGATCAAGAAAATATCTCCACTAAAAATTTTGTGCTGCCTATACTCACTACTCTGAAAAGATAATACCAGTATGTAAACACAATAATTGTAATATCTGGTATTCAATTATAAAATTAGCCAAAAACTTATTTAATTCAATTTATGAATTCTTTAATAGTAACTTACTGACTAAAACATTTTTTTTATTGGTACTAGGAATTGAACTGGGACCCTTGCACTTGCCAGGCAAGTGTTTATTCTACTGAGCCATCTCCCCATGCCCCCTGGTATAAAATAAATTTATATGTGGCTGGGGAGATAGCTAGGTGGTCTAATCACATGCCTGGCAGGTGTAAGGATCCAGGTTCTATCTCTGATACCGCATGCCATGCCAGCCCTGGAGCCCTTAGCACACTGTGCAGGCTACTAAAATTGGGCATAGTGGTGTATGCTTGTAAACCCAACTCTGAGGAGACTGAGATAGGAGGATCAGTAGGAGTCTGAGATGCATAATGAGACCCTGTACCAAATAAATAAATGAATTAATTAATTCAAAAACCAAATTAATAGAGTAGACATGATATTCTTTGTGTTTTATAGATGAGGGTAACATTATTGGCATTTTCAATAAGTCCATTGCTAAGTCCACGTGGCAAATCCCTGATTCACCTGGTTTGGTTCAAACATTTATTCCTGAGACTGTGTACTACAGGTAGACTTTATGCAACAGCCTCACCTAGTTCAGATCCCACTCTTATGGTCTAGGAAAATGTTCAATGTTTCCCTGGAGTAAAGAAGAATGTCCTAAAACTATGGGACCTATGTGCAGTAACATTTGAATCCAGTGAAAATCCATATATAAATTTGAATTGGCCATTCATGAATTTAACAAATAATCATTGACAGCCACAGCTCTCAATTTAAGGAAGGGATAGAAAATTATTAAATTAAATTGTAATAATCCAATATTAGTAATATATTGGAGAACCTAGACCTAACTAAAAATATTAATAAAATCCATATTCTAATTTAAAAGAAAGTAATGTGCATGCAATTTAAAACTTTAAGAAAATGCACAGAAACAAAAACTAGACGAAGATTACCAGAGGATGAAATTGCATGGAACAGAAAAAATAAAATATTTGAAACTAACTTTTTCTTGAGAATCTATTATATGTAGCACACAGTGAACCAATGTGAGAAATATTTGAATTTCCACTTTTCTAGAAGAAAATGAAGTTGAGAGAAGTGAATTTCATCCAAGGAAACAGAAATGCAAAATTATTGAGTACAGATTCAATTTAGATGATTAATATTTGTAGTACTTTCTTATGATGTTTCTACTCTCTAAATAAAATAGGATTTAGGGAGGATTTTTAAATTTTGTTTAAAAATTAAAGGTACCCTTAATTATTGAAATTCTTTATATCTTGCACATATTCTTTAATAATGTTTTGCAATTTAAGAATTTGCAATTGTCAACTGATTAAAGCACCCGCAAGTAGTCTCAAGGGGCAAGGGTTCGATCCCTGGGCCTGCTGTGCTGTCCCCACCTCCATTGCGTGATGAGACTACAATTGAGACAGGGCATGATGACACATGCCTATAATCCGTGCTCTTGGGAGGCTGTAAACAGGCAGATCACTATGAGTCTGATCTAGTAGTAAGACCTTGAACACACTGAAGACCTTTCTCTAAAATACAAAAAAAAAAAGAAAAAAAAATTGCAATTCCAGCATCACAAAACATATAGATTTGATGCTACAACTATAAAGAAGAGAAAGCTTTAGTATTTTAGTTTTAATTCAATTCACAAACCTAAGACTACAGTGCTAGTTATATTTCAGATTCATGAACCCATTAATACAGCTGACATTCCTGTATCCCAGTATCAAATACAACTGCGGAAAGCACTGCTGTATATGTAAATACAAATATATTTTCCTAGGATGGTAAAGATAATTTATTTTATAGCTACTTCTTAAAGATCAAAAGGTCTACTTTCAATCATGACAAATCTCCACTAATGTCACATATAAATTGTAAGAATCACTTTGGTTTTGCAGCGGTGGTTTATAAGCTCCGAGTTACTTGGTGCTAGCACCGTCCTTGGCAAGGCTGAAGTTGTTAGTGAATCGTCATTCACTTGGCAAGTCAGACCTGAGCACATCCTGCCCTGTGTGCCTCAAAAAAGGCTCTAATTCAAATTAAGAGACAAGTTTTGGCTTAACACACTAGCTTTTAATATTTAGACATCTTATAGGTTCAGAAATTTAAACTCTGGAAAGAAGAAATTAAATCCTTAAAATATGTTTTCAAAGGGAATGCTATTGTCTCTTTCTTTGCACACAAACAATGCTAACTACACTTCCAAAGACTATTTTTAATATGGTAGCAGTGCGGTGCACACTTATTTCAATGTATCCTCTTCCACTGTATCCAGGACTTTGATATTATTTTGCATAATATGGGAAAACTGTCAGCACATTGTACAGACTCTTGGAAAAACTTAAATGTTATAAATTCTAAGAAGAGATGAACTGTGACTTGTGAACCTAGCTCTATATTTGCACTACAACCAGTCCAGTGGCTGAAACTTCTTTTAAATCTTGCCATTCCAGGCATAAAATAACACTGTCCACCCAGGGTTATAAAGATGAAGAGGGTAATATTACCAGAAATGCGTTATACCAATTTATTAAGAAATCAATTTCCAAGCACAAAGAGGTTATCAAGGTGTCAGTGCCAGCCAACTCTGATTTATCAGAAGTAAATTAAACTAAATAATTTCAATTTATCTTATATCAAAAATACATTTCCTATGCCCTCTGCAAGCAGGAAAAATTCAGAGATAAAAATTAATATAATTTTCTCTAGAACTTACAGAAAGTTTTATATTATAAGGGTAGTGAAGATTATTTTGGAATAAAACTACCTTAGAAAATACATACACACATATTAAGAGCATACACATATGTACATTTCTATGAAGTGGACTTACATGGAATTTTCTTGCATTTTAAATCTGTTTTTCACAAAAATTAGGTTGGACTGAAGGTGAATAGAACTCAAGTGAGAAAGAAAGGTGTTGCCATTGTGGGACTCTTGGCACTGTGGGACATGGACGGAACTACTGCCACCTACTTTCTCTACACTGAGAACACCGGGCCTGCTGCAGTGGAGGAGTGTGGGGGGCAGGGGAGACGGCCGGAGGGCAGTGAGTAGTGACAGGTATGCAGAGTAAGGCAATGGACCTTAGTCTCCTATGAATGGAGATGTGAGAACCTTGAAAAATTGAGCATATGCAGAAGTGGCCAGGCTCCAGAAGTGCGGCCTTTAAAACTGAGGCACGTGGTGAGAAGAGGTCAAAGCAGTGAAAAACGGGGGTGAGAGCACGAGAGTCGAGCAGAACTGCGATACTGCAGCTGCTACAAGGGCACCCGCATATCGGAAACCCACTTCAAAGACAGAACTGAGAGAACCCAGTTTTTTTATTGTCTACTCACAACAGCCAAACCAAGGACTGAAGCCAGGGCATTAGGAAAACTAAGAAAGAATGCCTGGCAGAAATATCAGCAATGGTATATGAGGTAGGGTTTGAGGCTTTTCCTTGGAACTCAGCCTCCACATGGGTAAATGAGGCCATCAGAAAGTGCTTTTCCTCAGCCTTAAACTTCACCATTGTAGACTTCAGTATACTGGAACATAAGCCAGAGTGTACTGAAATGATGCTAAGCACAGTAGAACAGTTATTGTTTAAACAATGAATAAAATCGACCACTGAACACAGGCCAAGCATGGTATCAATAATTTTATGATATTGTTCCAGTAGATAATGAATGATAGAAATAACAGGTAAAATAAAGAAGGAAAAAAAACAAAAATACATGTTAAAGAAAATAGCAAGCTGTCATGCAGGGAAAGACTGTATAAACTGGCAAGGTAGTATCTGAACATTTTTTGTAGAATTTAGAAGTCTCCATTGAGACCAATTCAACTGGCTTGAGGTTCAGATTTATGTAAACTCAATAATATATCTTGTTTATTTACCTTCCAATGGGACACATGAAAAGAAAGGGCAGGGGCACCCACCTTCCTCCAAGTTTCCAGAGCTGTGAATCTTCATTTTTTATTTTTTCCTATTTTACAACCTCACACCACTAAATTCCTGTAGACGCCTCTTTGCTACACACTTTGAACATGAAATGCATTCTACTGTTCCTGTCTTGACCAGAAGCAAAGTAGAGAACTATTGTTTAGGCGACACTAACACTCAAGCTTAGATGGACGACATCAGACCTGATTTATGTGGCCTTTCCCACCCACAAAATCTAACATTCTCTATGGCCCTTCCCTGCAATTGCACATTCAGGCACATGGTTTAGGAATTTTCTTCAACTCCCCAAACACTTTTCTAAACAGCATTCAACATATCTTTCCCTTTAGCAGATGTACACTATTTCTTTGTGCTTTTATTTATTGTTCTAAGGTTTATCAGTATCAAATGCCTTTGCAGTTTACTTTGGTTTTAATAATGAACCTAAGTTCCATAAAAATATGCAATTACAGATCTTGATAGCAAATATACTAGCTTGTTTATAGGAAAATTAAGAAGTGGAATTTATGAGTAATGGCTTAAAAGAAGACATTATTCTTCAACTGGGCAGTGAAATATTGACCGAATATTTTGAGATTGCAGCCCTCTGGGTAACACATTTAATTTTTGTGCAGACAAATTAAAAGCATGCACAATTATATCAATTTGGTTTCAAGAGAAAAAGAAATCATATAATATCACTTATAAAATTATAAAAGGGTTTAATTTCACTTTAAATCAGGGGATGGTTTTAGAGATAATCAGTTATAAAAACGATATTGAATCAATCTTGGATGTAAATGTGATTCATTTTCTTAACATGAAAATGTGAAAAAAAAATCTTGATGAAAACTAAGGACATGAGGTACTGATGAAAAGTAATAACCTTTCCATTTTGGACTAACAGACTATACTAGCATGAAAACAGGCAAACAAAAGCATTTGGAGTCCATTTAGAGACTTCCCAGTCTCCAAATGAGCACCAGACATAATCACAGTCCATCAGTTTACTCAAGTGGCAGTCAAAGTAATTCACCAGTTGAGTTCTTGCTCTAATTGCCATGATGCAAACTATGCCTATTTATACCAGACAGGACAAAATGGCTGCCTTTGTAGCCCAGCTTTAGAGCAGCACATTTGGGACAATCAACATTCCCAATTGTTTTCTATTCATGCTTCTAAGGATGTAAATTGCAGTGAGCACTGAGAAATAGCAAGATTAGTATTGCTCACATTCTGTGCCAATCAGATTATGCACCCAACTAACTATCCATTCATCCAACATATATGTGCTAGACATGGCATTTCGTGTTTGAAATAAATTACAAAGAAAAGCAGATGTGGTCCATATTTCTGAGAAAGCGGGATAGAAGAATGGATGAAAATAGGTGACGCTAATTAAAACATCACACATAGGTACAAGCAAGTGTAGCTGTAGCATATGCAATAGGAGAGGGACAGGTGTCACCAGAACTTCAATAGAGGAATACATCATTAAAAATCTTAGAGAAAGAACCCTGGAAAAAAGTAACTCATGACACTGGGCTTACATAGTATGAAGCTCAGATGCCCATGAGGTGATGCATCACTGATGTGAGAGGCACTCACAACTTACAGGGAAGCGAGGGGCCTGGCTTTGCCATAACACAGATTGTGACAATTTGGCATCGTAGTGAGGACCCAGACTAAAACGTGCTGGGGGCTTTGATAATGAATTTGGTTTTATTCTACATGAAATGAGGAGACATGAAACTATTTAAAATGGAGGGAGCACAATCAGGTTTGTCTTATGCAAAGATTATCCTCACTTCTTAGTGCATAACCAATTGTCAGAGAATAATCAAACAACTCCCCAGTGGTCCTTTTTTTTTTGGTGGAACTGGGGATGGAACTCAGGCCCTTGTGCTTGTTAGGAAAGCGCTTATTCTATTGAACCATCTCCTCAGACCTCCCCAGTAGTCCTTATGACGTATAGCTTCTGCACAATTCTATGAGAAGCAAGATTTGCACTAACAGTGGTTGCACAGGATATTATGTTGGCTTCTAGTACTATGGGCAACCAGTAGGAAGATAAGGTAGAAAGTATTAATTATTGAAACTATAGTATAATTCAGCTTTTTTAAAAAATAAGATAAGTATACAGCTACATTCTCTTAATTCATTGATTAGAGACATCTGCTCTAATAGTGTTTGTAAGTAGAATATCATGTATGAACCTTATATGACAACAAACCACTATGAAAACAATATGTAATGTATTAATTATTGAATCTGTCCTATTAATTTGATTTGAAACTGTCTCATTACTATTTGTTCTTCAATAAAAATAATAATAATAATAATTTAAAAAAAGAAAAAGAAAAGAGTGACTAGGCACCTCCATTGTCATGTTGGCCATACTGCAACAGAACAAGCATCAAAGGTATCTTTGAATTACAACAACTGATCAAGTTGTGATCCTATTGCTCTACAATGAAAGTGACTGTGACTTATTTTAGGAATGTAATGAGACTTAAATCGTGCTTCTTTAACAATTTCCTTACATTTAGGAGCAACACTGGTCCAGATGCTGTCACGTTTGTCTGTATAATTTCTATCATTGTTTTAATTGTCATTTTGTCCCCTTTTTATCTCCATTCAGTTTAGTCCAAGTAAAATTCTCTGAAGGACCCATTCAAATATGTCAGTTCTTATCACCCTTCTGCTACTCTGCTAGCTTCCTCATAACTTGACTTGAAAGTTGAAGTTGTCCCATATTTATCTTAAGATACCCCCATGACCTCTTCCCCCAGCCATGCTATGTCTATAACCTCTCATCTTGCATTTCATTTGCATTCTCATCTGTCTCGCAACTCTGACCCCCTTACTTTGCCTATAATAAGCATCCTCAGGAGAATTCACTGTTTCATCTGAGGTGTTCCTTCCCCAGGTACACACTTGCACACTTGGTTGAATTTCTCATCCCTTTTTCTTTTTAGTGTATTTGGTACAGAGTCTCACTATGCAGCTCATGGTTATAGTGAGCCTCCAGTTTTCGGCCTCTCTAGCACTGGGGGTACAAGTGTGCACCACCATACCTTATCTTGGTGGCTGGCTTACATGCCCAGGGATGGGGCTGGCGTAGCATGCAGCGTGGGGGACTGAACCCCCATCCCCGTGCTTGTCTAAACAAGGGCTTTAGTCCAGGCATTATCTTTCCTGCCCTTCCTTCATTATTTTGAGCTTTATTTGCTTTTAATTCTAAAGAGACAATAATAAATATAACAATACAACAGAGTTTCAAAATAGTTTAGTAGGAGTTATATTAATACATTTCATTTGTTGTCTTCATAGTACTTATTCAGAGTTCAAAATATACAGCTGATGTTTTATCCAAACAATATCAATACAACCCTTTCTCTTCAAAGAACTAAGAGAAAAGAGCTGTCTCTTTTCTCTTACATATAAATACACATTCCCCCCTCTTCCTTTCTCCTTCCCCTCATCACAGTTTGTCTTTCCTTTGAATAAGCTTCAAAATGTATAATAGGTACTGTGAATGGGGAAGAAACTGTTCATTCCTTTATTATTTTACTTAGATATTTCTTGCTCATGGAGACCAGACAGGACTAGTGTACTTAACTTGCCCACACTCCATTCTTCACATTCTCCATAATGTCCCTCTAAATCCAGGCTTCTTTTTTTTTTAAATCAGACATTATAATAATTGAAAATATGGTTTACTCTTTGTTGATTTTATTTCATAATCTTCCCCTCCAGGATATTAGTCTGGTTTCATTATCACAATGAAATCTGAGGTAGGCTACTTTATGCAGAAGAGAGATCTATTTTTCCTATCTTCCTGGAGTGCAGGGTTCAGGGATTGTGTCTAGTAATGATCCTCTTGCTGGTGGAGTCCGGATGCATCATGATGCGTCACATGGCAAGCAAAAACAAGTGTGCATGTCTGTGTATCTGCTGGGTCTCTGTATACACACACCAGGATTCAATCATGGAGGCTGTGGCATCGTAATGACATCAAACCCTAATCACTTTACAGAGGACCTAGCACAAATGTCATAAGCGGATAAATTCTCCACTCCTTAGTACCTCACAAAGGGAATTAAACTTCAACACCTATCCAAACTAGGGCACCACTCCTATTTTTCATTTGTTTGGGGTAGTCTTTGGGGTAGTCCCCCAGAGTATTTGACTCATGATGGCTTTCAACACATACTTGTTAAGTTAATGGACTTGGGACACTTTTCAAAAAATCTGTCCAAGGAGTTTGATAAAATGATTTCTCCTTTAAATATTTAATTGGTAATGACAACCTCATTCTCTAATTAGATCGTGTCTACTCCATGTTAGTTACAGTTGTTTATTAAATCAATTTATTCACTCTCAGTGAATTAATGCAACAAGCATTTACAGAATGTCAGCTTTTTGATTGACTTCATTATTGTCCTAAGCACAGAATCATCAAGGGCTGATTCTGACCTCAAATATCAATGTGTACGGAGGGACTACATTTAAACCAGACTACATTTGTAAACATCACACATAAAAATGCTACTCTGGAGTTAGCCTTATGTCTCCTATAGAATGGTGAAAGAAATGTTATGCCAATTTCAGCATTTAAGAAGGACCTTAAGAAGGAAAATGTTTTGTCTATACTTCAAACTTAGAGCCAGGAAACAGGCCCCATTCTACAGATATATGTAAGAAGCTATGGATAGTATCACCTCCCATATGAAATAAGAGTAAAAATATAGATATATGTATTTCATAATGGGACGCTTCCCATTAAAATCTAATTTGTCACTGTTCTTGAAAGAAAATAGTAGGCATATCCGTTATGGTGGTGAAGAGTAGAAATGGATCATTATGTCTCTATCAAAATGAAAAGGCAGAGGCCAGAGAGATAGCTTGCCTGGTAAGTACAAGGTGCTAAGATTGGTACCACCAAAAATAAAAAAAAAATGAATAAGTGAAAAGGCAAATAATAGAGACAATGTTAAGAAAAGCAGGGTGGAGCATGCCTCTTGATCCTCATGTTCATTTCATGTAGTTAATGTGCAAGTATCCGACACTCCATGACTTACATGAGATGGCACCACATGAAGGAGGCCTGAGAAAGGAGTCAGGAAGGACATTGTGCACAGACAGGAAGCCGTGAGCCAGAGAGCAGGCCACTGTGCTGGAGGGCCCTGAGACCCTGGGAAGAAGGCAGAAAAGGGAGCCATGTGGAGTATGGATGGAGGGGGAAACCTGGGGTCAGCTTGTGAAGACCCCTTAAAAATACCAAAAGTTCTCATGATATGTGGGAGACACACAAAGACAAAGTTTGCTAAGTTGTAGCGTAAAAATATCATCAATCATGTAAACATTATGAGTTGAATGGCAATAAGTAATGCTGAAGAGGAAGGCGTGAGTGTTTTTCTGTAATTTTAACTATGTGGATTTGGTGACAACTGTTTCCTTACTCAAACAAATTTTCTTCTTATTTCTGAGTGTATTGTAATAAGCTTGAAGCTATGGAAATATGGTCATCCAACTGATTTTAAGTTAAATTTATTACATTAGCATTAATTAATGCTTTGACTTACAAAGGCAAATAAAACTATAACAAAGAATAAGATACAAAGAAATGGAGGCACTATGGGAACATGGTGTTAATGGGCAGCCCAAATCATTCTAGCCCTTGGGTCTTGTGCTGCTTCTACAGTGAGGTTGGAGGTTAACACTCGCTGTTACCCTCACTTCTACTTAGAGGAGCACAAATACCATGTGACATAAGCAGAAGTCTTGTGGCAAGATTCCCAATAAAATATTTGTTTTCTTAATACAAAGGAAAATTGAAGCTGGCAAAGGTCTCCTCCTTACTCCCTCTCCCTCCTTCCTATGAAATGTCAGCCTTGTTTAGCATTCGCCTCCTATCTTAGGCCTGATGAAAACATGCAGTTACTGATGCTGCCTCTCTTGTAGTGGGGAAAAAGCAAATCTCTCTTCCTTTAAGCCATTTCACACGTTAGCTGTGGCAAGCAAGCTCTAAGAGGGCTTCCGGTGATCCTCACTTAGTGTCACTCTCTCAAAAGATGAGTGAGACCCTTGGAAACCTATTTCACGTGTTGAGACTAACAGTAGTAGCTACCAGCATCCATTTGCAAATGATAATGTGTTCCATTATGGGTGTCTTCACTTACTTGAATATACTAAAGAAACCCACTGCATCCTGTGAATGATTCTGTAGATACAGAGACACTCATATGGCAAAACCAGGGTTGTCACTGGCCAATAGCCCAGAGTGACTGAGACAGTTCAACAATCACATGGATGGAAGTAGAAAGAGATCTTCCTCACTCAGTTCAGCTTTGAGATGACATTTAGACAGAAGCCTTAAGAAAAAGCCTAAGCCAGAGGTAGATTCTTGACTCCAAAATATGTAAAATAATAAATATTTGTTTCTTGGCACTGTTAAGTTTTGGAGAAATTTATTATGCATTAATAGATAAAAACTAACAGCTGACGTGAGAATGTCTAGGAGGACATTTTAAAAATACCTAAGAGGTATCCTGAAAGGAAAACAATCCCATCAGAAACAGCAGGGCTCAGTAGTAGGAACTCACTATGCAACATGCTCTCTGAGTAGCTGTAATGCCACCCACACTTTAGAATGACTTGAGATCTGTGTATCATTGGTTTTTCTTCTTTATGTGACTAAGCTGATCCTTAAGCATTATAACTTCAAATTATAAATATTAAACATTTTGTTGCTTATCATTCCTAATTTATTTCTACGGTTTTTTTTCACTTTGCAAAATGCTTAACTTACACCATGGACAGCTCTAGTAATTATTTTCCTAGGCTTCTGTCTCACTGCATTACAAGTAAATTTCTTTTGTATTTCCCTCAACTTATATTAATTTTAATATGTCAGTTTTAGGAAAAGAGAAGGAAAGAAAAGTCTATTCTCCCTAATGGCCCCTGCATTTGTCTATGGTCTAATTCTTTTAAACCCAGAATATAGTTTGAAAGAAACATCACCTTAGGGCTCAATATCGGACACTGCATAAACACAGTATAAAAAGACTGTAACTTTTTCTTTCTGTTTTGTGAGAAGACTCCATGGACACTACAACTTTTCAATGAGTCCAAGTTCTCTGATCAGGGTAAGTCTATCCTTAGGCAGTAAATGCTAGTTCATTATGTTTTTAATTTGTATTTCTAAGAGATTTATGTAAAATATCTTTGTAATTTTTAATTTTTAGTGATGTGTGCCTATTTACAGCACAACATCTCTGGATCAATAAAGAACTAATTTTTAATTCTTCTTTATATGCTTTACCAACAAGTACATGCTGGCTAATTCTACCTACATAGAGCTTAATTTCCTCTCTTATAAATAGGAATACTAATATACATTAAAGACTTATGAGATGCGTATATTAATAATCATTTCATACACCTGACCAGTGTTTAGTACATGTTAATTGCTATTGTCAACACTTTTATTTTCGAAAAGCAAAACAGAACACTTGCATAAAGTACAAATGGCATACTTGCCAAGGATAACCATAGTCATCCTCTTATTTATAATTTTATGGAAAGCTTTTAAAGTGTTTTAAAAATCACTGCTTTATGGAAATTATTACCTTGTGAAAATGTGCTTTGTAAATCTAGAACATAAACACTGAAGAATTTTGAGGGTGGTACATAACAAAATAGACAGTTTAAGGTAAGAGTCTAGGGATACCTTTAAAACTGTAAAAAAATTAGCAGGAATGAACAGGTATAGGAAATTTAAGTGAGGCAAGAGAGCTGGACTAATGAATGTGTTTTATTAGGATTTATATTCATTCTGTTTGGATCCTGTCAAACCAATATTTCCACAATGGAGAGTAAGATGTTTAAGATTACTGTTTACTAGCCAAAACCACTAGAGCTTTCACAGGTAACCTTCAATAAGAATTCCCTGAATGAAGATCATATTTCACCATAAAATTAACCACAACCTGAATTGTCTTACATAATGAATCTAGAGATAAGATTTATGAGGTAGTAATAAAAATAAAAGAAAAATAATTAGAAGAAGCCTGAATATACTGACTTTGTAGAAGAGGCAAAGGATGCTTTGAATACTAGGGAAATCAAAATTGTACTTAATACAAGTAGGCCGGGGCCATGGTGGCAGTGAATGCACAAGGCTAGGGACTCAATACCCAGCACTGTGCAGAAGTGTGTTTATGAGAGACACAGACAAACAGCGAGAAAGATCGGTAAAGAAATGAAATTGATAATATGTAATACTTGGCATTTAATAAGAAAGTCAGAAGTGGAATAAATAATACAAATGTGTTCAAGCAGTCAGAAAAAGATATTGGGTATTGATTTAAGAATGTATAAGTAGATTGGGGGTTGGGGTATAGAGACCTTCTAGAGGATGTGCCTTTTACACTTAGAATTAAGGACTTGAAATACTTTCAGTATATACCTATGGAAAACCTGGGTATTGTTGTAGCATTTTTCTAGAGTTACAACACTAATGTGACTCTAACTGGATTGAAATCTGGTGATTATCTATTATGATGAAGATCATGTTGACAGAGTTCAGAGAAATTTTCTGGAGGTCATGGAGTGGATAGAGCTAAGATGATTTGAAAGGCAAAGGACAAGGACAGGCTTGAAAACATTTTTTGTGAGCTGAGTGTTTTTGTTTAGATCTCTAACATCCATCCAAGAGTCCTGTATTCAGAAGTGGGGCTCTTGGAAAACCTCTCCAGGGAAGAGTGTAGATCTAAGTTGCATACTGGGTATGGGTTCTGGTTGAGGATGAGTCACTGGGGGCATGCCTTTGGAGGGGTATATCTCAGTGGCTCTTTTTTCTTCCTCTGCTTCCTGGCTGCAAGGGTTTGAGAAGCATTCTTTAGCCATGATTTTTCACAATGCTGTCTCTACCTGGAGGGGCCAGTTAACCATGGACTGTACCCTCTGTAACCGCACAACTAAATAGACCTTGGTTTCATAAGTTGAGGGTATTAATTGGTTCATTGTAGTGCTGAGAATGTTACTAATATACTTAATAAACAAGTTATTCCACCAAACCTCTTTCCATAGAAATGATCTGGCTTCATAATGACTTCTTATCTTTTCTGCTTATAATATTTTGTTCTCAAAAAATTGTTACTAACAGCTTCTTCTTCTTTAGATATAAAGAAAATTTAAGGGAAAAAGACATCAGAAAAGAGTACAGATGGGCACTAGCTGGAATTGGTGGACAATGAGTTATAGGAGGAATTTTCTACCAATTACATTGGACTTCATCAAATTACCCAGCTTCTACTAATAAATAGCATATGGGGCTTATAGAACATAGTGCTTAGATTGGCAAAAAACAAGGAAATCTTGCCACTCATGTCTTATGAGGGGGGTGAAGCTCTCCATATTTTGGGTATCCAGGACAAGACCAGTGCTTCTCAAGAGTTTAAAAGCATGAATTTTGGTATGTCCCCATGAGAAGTGTACACAGCTCAAGGAGCTGAAGCATACGGCAACCAGACCTTCACTTGACATGCTACAGACACTTCCCCTCTTACTCTCCATAAAGCAACCTAGGCATGCTGCTCTGATGAACATTAGATACCCTTCCTGTCTAATTTCCCTTTAACATCGTCCTAAAGTCATTTATATGCTGACTGTACAAAAAAACATGCTGCAGGTGCCAGCCCATTCCTCTCTTCCATCAGGAGAAGGGGCTGCACCTGACTTTAGCTTTCTGAATCTTGGCCCTTGTTTTCTTCCTATCCCACCATCCTCCCTCCAGAGTTTCAGGAGCTGCACTGAACATGCCAACTCAGTATGTAATGGGATAATTTCCGTTACACAGTGCACCAGAAATTATCCTAAGATCAAAGAATCTGTCTAAGATCAAACAGTTAGTGTAAACAATAGACTGGTAACTTGAGAGACTCAGTCTCTTGTCTATGCACTGGGCATATCAAAAGCCAGGTCTCATTGATGTTTTAGTTTATTTGTTTTATTTCTAAGACAAGTAGATGCAATATAGACTGAAAAAGCAAGTAGTTATTATCCAGGGCGATATGAGAAATCTAAGAGGTACTTGTTACCAAGTAGCTGAATCATTAGGGGCTTGTACAGAGGAGATCTGCAGTTTCATTCAGTGTCTGTACAATGTTTCCTGGAATCTCAACACACTTTGACTTTAGACAGAAATTCACTTCTACAGTTCTGCAAAGCAACCCAGCAATGAAAAACCAGGCCTGTGTGAAAATCAGCACTAGATTATGTGGGGCCAGGTCTTTGTACAAGATAAGAATATTATTAAAATACATGGGCAAAGCCTGTTCTTGATATATTCAATTATAAATTTCAGCAGTGGATCTAAGAGGAGCACTTTTGTTATACACCCAAAGAACCCATGGATGCATTGTTTTTCTATTTTCCTTATATTAGTATGTCAGTATAAGTATTATCAGGATTTTCATTTTGTCATTATCACTGTATTATAAATTGCTTTCATGAAAAGAACTGTATTTGCCTTGCTTGCTACTGAAGAGATGGTGTCTCACAGATTACATTTAAAAATATAAACGTGCAGTTTAATAGAAATACCTACTTAAAAAACACATTAATTCTGATGTATTATTTATAGTGTACTATAAAATTAAACATTAAAGAATATAAAATGTATCTGAAAGATCATGTGCTTTCAAATCAATTGCAGGGGAGGAAAAAGAGCTTTTTAATAAGTATAGTATTTCATTGCTATAAAATTTAGATTTCTGAAGTAGAGGTAATTATTGAACTGCACATATAAAAATAGTTAAGGTGATCAATTTTATGTCATAAGTTTTAACCATAATTAAGTTTTTTTTAAAAAATGCATTATTAAAAACATTAGTAGAGCAAAAATCAAAATAAATATACTAGTGACACTTTATAAATATACAGACTGCTCATAAAACATAAATGCAACACAGTAAATGATATTTTCTTTACACACTGGGATAGTAATTTCTTTTCATTTCGTGCTGGCTGTTCGTGTTTGAGACCACTCTTCCTAGCCTACTCAAAGACTCCTCACCTATGAAATGGAATCCATCATTTTAGCAATCATGCTCAACATTCTTGCAGAAAAGATCTTTATAAGAATTAGTGGTGTGTACTGGAGGAGGACTGTCAGGTTTGATTGTGGAAACCTTACAAACACTGCTGTTCTTGGACTCTAAGCTAGAATTTAAGTCATACATCAGTAGGCCATGTACAAAACTATTTTCTAAATCAGCTGCCACATTTACTTTTGCCACTGTGTGACTTGGGGGAAATAACGTATTCGTTATGATCAGCTTAGATGATTTTCATAGAAAAAAGACTGAAAGAAAAATAAAACTATTCACAACATGGGTGACCAGGAAAGATCACAAAACACAGAAGCAAACCATGTGCATTAGCATCCCATTGATCTATGACCTATTCACATTCTTGTTAAGCCTCACATTTATCCCCTGTCTGAACAGAAGAGCCTTTCAACCCAGATGCTATTATATTTATGACAAATATATTCAGACACCTGAAGTAGCAGCCAGAGTTTTCAGAGACTTATTTTGACAAAGAATCTCCTTGATTCTTTTCCACCATTTATTCTTCCCTTCTCTCTGTGTTTGTTTCATTCCCATGCACACTTATGCCCTGTCCACATAGTGTTCATTCAAATACAAGCATAAAATTTTATGAACAAGTACTAGGTAAGAAGCTGCTAAACTTGAGATTTCAAAATATCTTGATACATATCTTACTATTTTTTGTGATCTGTAGTGTCTAGCATCTTTGAGAATGTTTTTCAGGATTATAAGTATTTAAATAAGTAGCATCAGTTCTAACTTCTTTTTTCCTCCTGACCTTGGCTAAACCCTGTATTTGAGGTAAAAATTCAGAATGATCATGAAGGAGAAATCTATAGGTACAGCATTTGGGGGTGTAAAACAGAAAAGCGTCCAGTAGAGGGATTAGATCACTTTAAGGGAAGTAGTATTTGCTTATATGTAGACATGGATAAAGGAAACAGAAATTGATGTTGAAGTTTAAAATTCAGCAGTGGGAAGCAATCACCAATTAGATGCATAATTAGGGAGGGCAAGAAATTAGCTTATTGGAGGCATAAATGACATGAAACTTGGAGGCAATGGTAGATTTATGATTTCTATAAATGCTGGAAGCATGAAAACTGTCAAAATGGTCTCAATAAAAAAAACAGCAAAAGGAAAAATAGACTCAATATTCTCTTGTCCTGTATGCAGAATTCTATGCTAGTATCTAACATCCCCTATCTTCTATCAGGCATTATTAAACTTAAGAGCTATTGGAAAGTCTGGCTGAAGCAGATTACAGTTCTCCACCACCAGTCTCCCATTGCTTAGCTTTGGGTAAGTCTCCTAAAGCTCTAGTATTCATATAAATACCCCAACACATGGTAGAAGTCCTGATCCAAAGATTACACTCCAAGAGCCACTGATGAAATAAAAGTGAGCAAGGTGAAGAAGTACATAATAGATTTTGCTAAATGGGCAGACTCAGAGTATGGCAGAGGTAGTCTGAATTCAAGGATACCTAATGAAAGAGAAAAAAAAATAGTGCAGGGAAAGTGTTCTTGAGAGGGATGTCCAAGAAAGAAATGATAAAGCAAGCCGGGCGTGGTGGCGCATGCCTGTAATCCCAGCACTTGGGAGGCTGAGGCAGGAGGATTGTTGTGAGTTCGAGACCAGCCTGAGCTACAAAGTGAGCTTAAGGCCAGCCTGAACTGCATAGTGAGACCCTGTATCAAAAAGACAAAAAAAAAAAAAAAAAAAGAAATGATAAAGCAGATACCATCTGAAGTTAGTTGTGGGTGCAAAATCTGGTAGTAGAGAGCTACAAGAGTAACTGGAAAGAGTGATTTAGATGAATATTGGGAAACAAGACTGCATCCTAGTTTTCAGTGTTAAAATACTTGAAATAGAGATATGGATCATATATAATAAGAATAAAGCAGAATAAACAGGCCAGGGTAATCACATGAAGGTTACAGGGCTTCAGAAAGTGACTACCTGAAGAAAGTTAGGAGGCTATAGTATGAATGCTGTCAAGCATCTTATGATGTTCAACTTTGATCTATTTATCAGGGACTTCATTCTTTTTATGTAAAGGACAATGTTGGTCCTTATGTAAGGCATCATGTGTTCAACCTTTTTAAATCCACCCATCCAGAGCCGAAATCCAACCAGATGAATAGAAAGCATTTTACTATTTTAGGTATACATATGTTATAGGTTAAATCTAATGTCTATCCACGGCCTCATGTGTTCAGAAGTGGGGCTTATACTCTGGTTTTTCTTTTGCCTTGTACTAAATAAGTAGGACTCTTGGAAGTTAATTGGATCATGTGAATTATCATTATTTGCACATGACATTGTACTCAACAGAGAAGACCCCAAAAACTCTACCAAAAGATTTCTAGATTTAATTACAAGTGTGGCTGGATACAAAATCAACACTCAAAAATCAGGGTTGGGGAAGTAGCTCAGTGGAATAAGTGCCTGCCTGGAAAGCACAAGGTTCTGAGTGTAATCCCTAGTACCAGAATAGAAAACTCAAAAAATAGTATTCCTGTACACAAGCAAGAAACGCAAAGAAAGAAAAATTATGGAAGCTATATAGTTTTCAATAACATTAAAATAATGAAATACTTGGGAATTAATATAACAAAGAAAATTAAATATCTATACATTGAAAATTACAGTACTCTGAGAAAAGATTACATGGAATATCAGAAAATGGGAAGATACCCTTTGCTGATGAATAGGAAGAATAAACAGTAAAAAGTGGCATATTCTGAAATTTGTTATACACATCTAATGTAATCCTAATCAAAATGCCAATACATGACATCACAGAATTAGAGAAAACATCCCTAAATTTTATTTGGAAGAGACGTAGAATAGCCAGAGAATTTTGGGGCAAGTAGGGCAAGACAGGGAGCATCACAATCCTTGACTCAAAATTATATTACAAAACTAATATAATAAAATCAAGATGGTATTAGAAAAAGTCAGATCTGAGGATCAGTGAAACAGCACAGAAGATGCAGATGAAATCTTTTACACAATCAACAACCTCATATTTGACAAAGGGGCCAAAAGTTTTCATTAGAAGAAAGAAGTCTAATAAGTGGTGCCAGAAAACTGGCTTTCCAAACAATAAACTGATGTCAAAATGGATCACAGATCTAAATATTAAAACAGAAATACTAAATGTACAAGAGAAGAAATTAGGTAGAAATATTGAAGACATAGGTATAAGTAGAGAGCCCATTAGTAATACCCAGTGGTATGGGAAATACTTCAAATAAACAAAAGAGATCTCACTTTATTAAAAATCTTTTACACAAAAAAAGAAATCAACAGAGTAAACAACACAGAGAATAGAAAAAAACTGTCTGTTTTTTCTCAAAGGACTTCTACCTAGAACATAAAAAGAATTTTAAAAAATCATCCTACTGAAATTCAAAAACACAACCCAAAAATGGGCATCTGAGATGAATACACACCTCACAAATGAAGAAATATACAGGGAAAATAAAAATGTAAAAAATGTTCCACATCACTGGTCATTCAAGAAACGCAAATTGAATGAGATTCCATCATGCTCCAGAAAGAATGGCTGTCACCAAGAAATTGAACAATAGCAAATGCTAGAGGCACTGTCAGGAAAAGTAATCCTGCTTCACGTTTGACGGGAGACTGGTGCAAACATTATGGAAATCAGTGTGGAGATTCCTCAAAAAACTAAGATTAGAGGTCCCACTTTACCTAGTTATGATATCTTCTGAAAAGAATTAAAAATATCATACCACAGCAATATATGTGCACCTTTGTCTAAAGCAGAATATTTTTAATAAGCTAAATCTTGGAAACAAGATTAGCCCATCAAACAAAGAATGGGAAAAAAATGATGTTTTTATTTCTTTCTATGTACTGGATTACTATTTAAACATACAGAAGGATAAAACTAGATTTTGGTAGTTAAATGGATTCAACTAAAGACCATTGTCACAAAATAAAAAATATCAGACTGAAATAACTTCCAAGAGTCTCACTTCTGAACACTTGAGGCTTTGGGAAGACATATATTTTTTAAAAATTTGAAATAAAACAATTCCAAAAATAGATAACAGGAGAATAACAATAATTAATATACTCTATATTGTTATCTTCAGAGGAGTTACTCAGAGTACAAGTCAAAGGCATGAAATATTGTCTAAAAATAATATGAGCACAAATGTTTCTTTTCAATGAACTAAAAGAAACTAGTAGTATGATTATCTTTATTTATTTTTAATTAATTTTATTGAGAAAAAAATGAAATGAGATAGTTTCAAAACAGGCTGGTAAGAGAGTTACAACAATTAATACCCTGCAAATTGTTGTGTTTGTAGTAGTCATTTGTAGCAAAAGATGCAGACATGACATCTTGTCCAAACACTATTAATACAAATCTTTCTTCTCATATTTATCCTATTTTGTGTATAGAGATCTAAAATGGTTCTTCATTTATATTTCCTTTTTCTGTTTATGGTCACATAAACAGATATGGGTATTTCAATGTCATGCAAATATTGTAGGTGCATGAATTCAGCAAAATATTCCAATTTACTCCAGTAACCCACAATTGTAGTGAGTTATCCACAGGGCTGGCAAGGTCCGAAGCTGTTGACTTGAGCCTTCTACAACTCAGCATATTAACATGGCTTCCCTTTTTATGCCTCAATTCTATACTTTTCTGCTGGATGGTTAAGACTAAGATAAAGCAAGACCTGTATAACAAGAAATGTAACTTTTGTATCTGACAAGGTCATTCAAGTCCCTTTAGGACTTATCCTGAAACCCTGTACTGGAGTTTGTAGATCCTTCATCAGTGTCAGCCATGTGGATGAGTCACGGCTATTGCTTGACCAATTTGCTCTCTGTGAAAGCCAGAGAGAATGTTTAATCTCTATGTGACTTTCTTAGGCACACTCTGCATCACTGATCACATTCCTCTGTGGCCCTATAATCTCTTTGATCAGAAAATTTGGGACACAACTGAGTTAAATGATGCTAAAGTACAGATTCTTCTATGTCCTGAGTCCTCACTGACCTTGAAACATTGTCTTTATGTACAGATCCTCTGCCTTTGTTTCCCCTTTCCCTCATCCCAGTTTCTTTTCTTTTGAAAAAATTCCTTCCCATTCACAATATCTATTGCACATCTCAGATCCTATTTATTTGTTCAGCTGTTCATCTTCTCACACCAGTGCAAGTTTATGATATTTTATGTATTTTTTTCTTTTTTTGTTTTTTGAGGAACTGCAGATTGAATTCAGGCCCTTGTGTTTGCCAGGGAAGTGCTTATTTTACTGAACCATCTCCCTGGCCCCGATGTTTCCTTGTGTGAATGACTTATGTAGGTTGGTTGTATCTTGTGGGATTGATCCACTTATAAGTTCATGCTGAATGTACTATTAGGAGGTAGGGCCTGGTTGGGAGCAGTCTGTGGATGATGGAGAATGATCTGGAAGATTGTATCTTTCACCCTGACTGCTTTCTCCTGTCCTGTCCTGTCCTCTTCTCTCCTCTCCTCTCCTCCTCTCTCATTCCCTCTCCTTCCTCCCATCTCTCTCTTCTCTCTTTTTCAGTCTTTTCTTCCTCTCTCCACCTCTCTCTATCCTATACCTTCCCCTCCATTCCTTTTTCCTTTCTTCCCTGTCTTCTCTTTTCTTCCTCTCTTTCCTCTCACTTCATCCCCACTCCTGTGTCTCTGTCTCTGTCTCTCTTCCTCTCCTTCTCCCCCATGACTCTGTCTCTGTCTCTCTGTGTGTCTCTGTCTCCGGTGTGTCTCTGTCTTTGCTGCTGTCACTGTCTGTCTGTTTCTGTCTCTATGCCTCTGTCTCTTTGTCTCTGTCTCTGTTTCTCTTTCTCTGCCCCCTTTTCTGGTCACCATGATATTTTATATGAGCAGGTGTCCTCCCTCTATGTTTTTGCGCTGTATCTGAATTAACGCCAGCCCACCCCGTATTGAAATTTCTAAAACTGAGAGCCAAAATAAACTTCTCCTTCTTTAACCTGCTGCTGTTTGGCAATTTTTCTCTGTGATGTTATTATACATAGACATTTATATTATACACACATGGATAATTTTGCCACTTTTTAAATTTATACTGTGAAAATATGCAGGTATAGCTGGGTGTTGTGCAATATGGCTGTGATCCCAGCTACTCAGGATACCTGAGTAGATTATGTCTCAAAAATGTGAAAAAAAGCTAGAGATTTAGTTTAACACTAAAACAATTCCCTAGAATGTGCAAGGTCTTGGGTTCAATCCCCCTATCCCCTCCCTTAAAATGAAGGTGTACACCACAAGATTTAAACCGTGTAGAAACTTGGTAGAAGTGCAAGCCATGAGGCAACCACTCCACAGAGACTCAGTCAGTGTTTCTAGGGATGGGTCTCACATATCCACGTTTTAGTAAAATTTCAACATAGTATTGATATACAGGGAACTTTGCAAAGCATTGGGTGCAATCACTGGTCCTCCACATGGTCACACATTGAAATCATCTAGAAAATCTGGCCATATCTCATGTCCAGAATTCTGAATGAACCGAAATAAACTGTTAATGCCAACTAAGTAATCTTATGTAGAAACAGTTACTATTCAATCCATCAAGAGTTGGAATTCATTTCTTTGTGCAAAATCTGTAAATTATCTCATGAATTGTTTTGCTTTACAGTCTATTAGTAAACATTTTCAATTTTCTGATGCAGAAAATTGAAGACACTTGACCATTAAAACTTGAGCTTTTTGACTACATTTGGATAGCTGAACTCATTATTTAGATAACAAAATAATCCAGGCTACTTGCAAAACAATGTGAAAGTGATATAAAATACTTTTGTCTAATAATCTGCCCATCCCCAAGCATGTGAGGCTGTACTGAGTCACTCAAGGAGTGATTGCATAAGCAACCAAAGCAAGACTGGAATGATCTGGTTGAGCCCAGATAAAACTGGAAATAAAATGATCTTCATTTTAAGACATCAAATTATAGGATATGTTGTGTTACAGCAATAAATGTCATTATAGCATGTGACTCAAGCATCCATATTTGTAAAGAATCTCCTCTAGGAATCTAAGTGTGTTTCTTTCTGACTGCTGAAACATTAAACAGGACAAAATGTCCACAGCTTAAAGAAGGGGAGGTTTAGTTAGGCTCATATTTTATTCCATGGTCTGCTTGCTCCCAGGCAGATGGCCTGGTGAACAGCCACAGAAGAGGAAAAGTTGCACACCTCATCATGACCCAAAGCAGTGGGAATGAAAGGCAAGGCTGGGATGGGAGATTCAGCCTTCATATATGCTCTCCCCTTGGGACTAGATCCCACCCTATAATAAGGAGACACCTACAGTGCCCCATGATACAATCACATTCCAAAAGCAGATGAGTGGGCTCTTGAGGACATTGGAAATAAGCAATAATAGTGTGTAGTGAAGTCTATGTAACTCTGATATAAATGCTATTTTTCCACTTGTCTGCCAGTTGAAATCACACAGAAAGCTTTCAATAATGTATGTGGCTGGACCACACCCTCGAAGTTTCTGTTATTGTTGTTAAAAGAGATGCCCTAGGCACTGGAATAATACTTTCCAGGTGAATTGCCTGTAGCAAACTGTGATGAGCACTGCTCTTACTGAGTTAGTAGGATATTTTTGTTCTTATCAAAGTACACAATTACTTATCAAGCTTCTAGTTTTAGGGGCGGGGCAGTATGGGGACAAAAGAGTGAAAGGAGTGATTAATCTTTGGTGAAAAGAATGATTAATCTAGCATAGCACATACGCACAGCCCTTTTAAAAACAATTATCTGCAGGTTGCAAACTTCTTGTTCCTAACAAGAAAATGATTGGATGTTTGAGATCACCCCAAAAAAGCATGCAAATCAGAAAAGTTTCAATCTTCATTTTCTACAGATTGAAAGACTACTCAGAATGTTATATGGAAGGCTTTTTTTGAGTATTGGAATTGAGAACTTTAAGTTGAGATACCCAGATGTTGTTGAAATTTCAAAAAACCCATGGTACCACTATTCTGCTTTCATGGAACAGTAAATGGAGTAAAGCAGAATATATACCATGTCCTTCACATGGGGCCAATGATGTTCAGTTTAGTTGAGGACCCTCCCTTCCTTCCCCAAGCTGTCACCTTAAGTTATTTGCTATGCTCCTGTAGGCAAGGGTTATTTTGCCTCTCCTGATCTTTCTTTAGTCATTCTGTGATATTACTCTTGGCTGTTTCTTTCTTAGGTTATTGTAAGTTTTCATAACGAAATGTCTCTAAAATTAGACTGCATAATTCTTGAAGCCAAAGCAATAGATAAACTTTACACTCTCAGAAAGAACCTACCACTGGCAGAAAACAGAGGAATATTTAATAAGTATTCATTGACAAATGATTGAACTCCCTGGGAAAATGTGATTATTTAATCTGTCTCTACTACACGCCCTCTTAATTATAATTACTGTAAAAAGCTAACCAATGATTTTGGAGTTTCACCAAATTATCATTTTCAGTGGGCCAAATTTGGAAAATGGAAATCATTTCTAAATGAGACAAAGTGATTCAGTATGAGCTCCTGACAGTTGCTCGTATTACATATTAATGTGTTAAAATTTAGTATGCAGTTTCTCCACACCAACTTCATTTCGTGCTAGATTCTCTAGCCCTATACAATCATGGGTCTTGGTATATAGCTTCTCTACACTGAAGGTCTAAATAAAATTCATTAAAGCAGCTTGGTATGCTCTTAAGAACACCTCTGGCAGAAAATTTTAATAATCAAAGAAGTAGCTGATGTAAGGATATGACAAATTGCTTTGCTACAGGGTAATATAAACCTTAACTAGTATCATGACTACTTCTGCCTTGCAAGGAAAACTAAAGCAGAGCAAATGGCTTAAATATGAACTTTCTGATCAATGAAGACAGGCATCTGCATGGAGTCTAGATGAGACAGACAGTATATTACTTTAATTTTGGAGTGAAATGTCTTTGTAGGAAAAAAAAAATGACCTAAAGAAAAACCTTTAGAGATTCATCACACTATTTATAATTATCACATTTGAGAATAATTGGTTTACAAAATTCCTTCTGATGGATAATTTTCAAGGCTGATAATGAAGGAAGGTCGTTAACAACTGAAATCCTTGGGGTTTAAAATTCATTAACACAGAATTCTTGTTTTCTAAGCCTTCTTTTAGATAACAGCAAATGACGAGGTATCCCAGGTGAAGAGGCATTATCTTTTTGTGTGCAAGACTCAGGATGACAATATCCCAGAGTCTCATAAAAGATGGGATGACTGACACCAACAGGCCCTGACTCTGGGAGGAGGTATGTTGTCCTCATCAATGGATAGAAGATGGTTTATATTTTTCTCAGTTCATTTTATGTTATTTGGTGTAATTAACTTGATCTTTTACTTCTATGATACACCCCTATTTCATTTTCCTTTGCTCTTATTTCTTCTCAAGACTCATGCTTACTTGTATGGAATTGCTACATGAACACAGTTCTTCTCAATTCCTCCTTGCAGCCTCTCTCCTGCCTTGCCCTCCCACTTTCCTCAATCTCTTGAACTCTTTCCTACTTGAGAAACCTCTATCTTTCTGAGTGCTATAATCTAACTTTTGTTTTGCTTTTTGTATAGTTTTACTTATATTTGTGAAACTTCTTAAGAAGAATTAGCATTCAAACCATACAATGCAATTTGTTACCTAGCTAATGGCACATAGCAATATTACTACCAGCGAGGTAGCTATAAGCAACACACATTTATTAGTAACAATTCCTGTGATTCTGGAATCCATGGATAGTTTAAGTGGGTCCTTTGTTTCAGAGTACATTGCAGGCTGAAATGAAACCACTGACTCACACTGGAGTCTCATGTCAAGGCTCAACTGGGAAGAATATACCTGCAACTTCATGGATCCTATGATATGTTGGCAGAATTCAGCTTCTTGCAGTTTGTTCAACTGAGAATCTTCACTTTTTATGGGCTATTGGACAAAGGACAGCCTGCAGAATCTGCACATAGCTATTTAAAACATGGCAGCTTGCTTCTTAAAATCCAGCAAGCAAGAGAGTTTCCTAGCGAGAGAGAAGTGCTAATTCTGTATAACCCAGCTACAGAAACAACTTTTGCTGGATTCCTTTAGTTAGAGGATATAGATCCCACACATAATTAAGAGGAAGAGATTACATGGCGGAGTGGCTGGGATACTGACAGCAACCCCAGAATTTCTTCACCACAGAGAAGACCAAAAATAGTGATGGTGAACACTTTAGAGCTTCCAGAAAAAATAGCCATCTGTGGGACAGTGTGCTATAGGTTCCCAACCACTGACTTCAAAAGAAGAGCACTTGACTTCATTAAAGTTATTTTAAAACAATGAGAACTTTCAAAGAAAAAAAAGTACCATATCTATAAGATGTTTATGTGGGTCAAGTGGATCTGTCAAAGGTAGCTTCTAAGATGGCTTAAAAGCCATCAGATGACTTCTAAGTTATATTTGACATGAATTGCTTAGGGTATTAAGGATAGACCTTCATCAGGCTTTTCTGTAAATCTTAGTATCAATGACATTAATGAAAAGAAGAGCTCAAGAAAAAGTCTGCGTTTTATTCAAGAAAAAAATATTACAAATCAGAAAGTCACAAACATTTTTTAGCTATTTTCTGTTATATCTTATAGAGGTCATTGTACAAGCAATCACATAATAAAAACATAAATTTTCAAAACTCAAAGTATTATATTAACAAATGTAAATGGAGTAAAAATAATAAATTTGGCAATTGTCATTCCACATTCAGAAAATAATTGAGCTCATTAAGTACTTATTGAAGTGCAACAATTTTTTGCTGGAAATTAAAAATGAGGTCTTGGAATAAGACAGGGAGGGTTCTAACCCTTCTTCTGATAATTGTTTCTGTGTGACCTTGGGCAAGTTAATTACTTTGTGCCTCAGTTTCATCATCTACCCTTCAAATAGAGTTGTTCAGAGGATTAAAACAATTAATTCCTATCAATCTTTTACATATTATGACCATCACACTTAGAAAGTATTAGATACTTAAATGCGACTCAGATTTAAAAGAAGTGAAAATAGATTTAAAGGAGGAACCAATTATGGCTTTTAGCCATTCAAATTTTTTTCCAACTATGAAATTCTTGCACATATGAATATAAATGGCCATCCTGAATTATGTCTTCAACTTTCTATTGTATCATTTAATAATTTATAGAGTATATGTAGAACTAGCTAATCCTCACTTGTCCAAGCTTGAGTGCATTTTTTTTACTTTAATGAGAACCCTGATTCAAATTGTAATGCGAAGAAAGTAGTTTCTCCGATTTTAGAAATAACAGGCTAATGAAGCCTTTGTTTCCCAGTGTAATTAATAAATTATTCCCTTTTGATCCAAAAGCAGTAATGGTTTCTGGTAAATAATCAGACTGCCAGTATTTGTCAAACAATCCCCATTAAATTGCTATCATCTGGATTACAGATGTGTGTGTGGTTTACAGTCTTCCATGGTGCCTTCCCAGGAGCAGTGTGCAACCAAATCTGCACAGAAAGGGCTTGAGGATCTGGAAGAACTGAATTAAATGTCGCAGAAGACATTTAACAAAAGTCCTAGTTTACATTCTAGAGCAGGCTCGAGCGATGCTAATAAGTTACTCTGAGTAAAAAGGCTGTTTCCTGCCTTTTCCCCCTTTCATTGTACATGGGGATTTATGGCTAAAAATTTTTACATTAATGGCAAGAGAGTGTCAGCTTTAACCCTTTGGTGGGAATAGGTGCCCCTCTGTATGCTTTTGCCTTCTTCAGTTTCCTTGTCAGTTAGCAGTCTTTCTCTCATTTTGCTGGCATCAGGAACATTGCTAGGAGGACGCACACAGAACATACTACTCTTAATGTCTGACCAGATCCTAGCCAGTTAGAAGAATTGCTGTTCTATCCTCCATTCTTTGTATTTTTGAAAGAAAACAAATTTTTGTACACTTTGTATTACTGTGAATTCATATGTGAACAAAAAGACAATCTTGTCAAAGCTAAAGGACCAATCTTCTTCCACTAACCTGTGACTCCAGACAACAGAAACCTTTGCTAAGGGTGAAGGTATTCAATTTACAGTGTTCCCACCTTCTGTCCCCTCTTCCCTGGGCTGCCCAGATTTGTGCTCATAAATCTGTGCCTCCATTTGTTTTGTCATGTGAGCACCTGTGTCTCAGCTACTAGACCAAGAGAGCTGGGTGATTTCACATACCATTGAACAGCAAATAGACAACATCATTGTCTCAAGCTGTAAATTTTACATGCAACCATTTATACACCTACACACAGCACACTTGACAGTGTTCTGTGCTTGTCCAGTTAGAATAATAAGGTACAAAACTTCACTAAAGATAGTACAAAATTTCCTTTTCTCAGAGAAAAGAATGCCATAACTATAACATTGAGATGTGGTGTAGTATACTAGTACTATGGAGACAGTTGATCTAAATTTTATCCCATGGGGTCTCTAGGCCAAGTACTTTTGACTTGTGGCTCCTTAATTTTCTTGTATTTAAAATGGGACTACCTATATCATAAAATGCTTATGATAATTGAATGGATAATAGTCCATCCTAAATAATTAATAACTTCAGGCAATAGAAAAATAGTAGTCTCAGCAGAAATAGGAGATTATATTTATTTTCTGAGTCTTATAGGGAATAATACACATATGACAAAAATCCTTTAAATCTGCCTTTCTTTATACATACCATTGCTAAAATAAAATAGAATTTTTGTTCAGGTCAATGACTAACATTTTATTTAATTTCTTGATTTTTTTATTATAATTCAAGTTATAAAAATAGAAATGCCAAGCCAGGGAGATGGCTCTGTGGAATGGGTACTTACCTGACAAGTGTAAGGGCCTGAGTTCAATCCCCAGTTCCACCAAAATAAAATAAAAATATATAAATACCCTTTGTGCCATCAAATGGGAAAAAGATGGTTTGCAAAATGAAGTATGAGGATTTGGTGGTTCACCATTGCTGCATCACAGAAATATCATTTGTTAGACAATCTGAGTGCTTTGCATGTAGATCCTTCAGATTAGAGCCACATTTGCCACCTGTAAACATGACACACATGGAGGGAGATTTGTACAATTAGCCCTCTCAGTACCAATTCTCATATTAATGCATTTTAAATTAGTTCACATGTCATTTTCTTCCTCAGGATTGTTTTCACTGTAGGGCCTTTTACATTGAAAAAAGGTGTTGAATGACAATGGAGTGCCCACCTTTGACAGGTGTAGACAATGGAAAGGGTATAGAAAGAAAAAATAATGATGTGTGTGTATAGACAGTACAGTTGGGATAGATAATGCTGTGCTTCTACATAATCCTATGAGAGGCAAGATTTGCACTAATGGTGGTTGGACAGGATATTATGTCAGCTTCTAGTACTATGGTCATCCACTAGGAAAATAATTATTGAATTTTTGATATAATTCAGGTATAAAAAATAAGTAAACAGCTACACTCTTAATTTACTGATAAGTGACATTTGCTATAACAATGTCTGTAAGTATAATATGATGTATGCACCTTGTACAATACCAAAACAGTATGAAAACAGTTTTCAGTGTATTAATTTATTGAATCTGTCTTGTTAAGGTGTCGTAAAACTGTCTGATTGATATTTGTACTTCAATAAAATTAAAAATAAATAAAAAAAAGAAAAAAGTTGTTGGTTTACTGTTGCTTTAGAAAAACAAAAGAAAATTTAGTAGGGTTGGTAAAATGTTCGTTGTGATTTTCTGCCATATTTAGGCAAATTGATTAATGAAATTATATAATAACATTTAAATTTAGGTGTTTCTATTATGTATCCAATGCTCATTGTACTCCTGTTATGGTGCTCTTCGTGCTGAAATGCTCTTATACAACTTTATTTCCTTAATCTTCTAGTACCCCTGTGAAGTAGGTAGCATTGTAATCCCTGGTTTACAGATGAAAAATTGAACCATGGGTGATAAATAACTCTACTATCTGATTTATTGTTGTGCATGGCTCGATTCTAAGTGGAGACAGTCTTGCACCAGACCCTCACCATTTGTTTATCAAATGCTTCATGGCCAAAAATAATAGTTCGCATTACTGTCCTTGTGCTCCTCACATACTGAAATGAGACAGAGTCTTATGTGTTGACTCTATGTTTTCAGTTTGAAGCTGGGCAATCAGGTCATAATGTCTCAGCTAACAACTGTATGCTTTGTTGAATAGGAAAACTGTTCATTTGTGTAAAAATGTATTTTCTGTTTGGATGGTCTCTTGTTATTGGTAGTAAAGTTTACTCTCCCAGAAGTAGCTTATCTCATGTATGCTGGTTTTCCTAAAACATCATTTCTAGTGTCCCTCTCCATGTTGAGAGCAGTCTCTACTTCCTTCATCAGCAGAGTAGCGCAGGGTCCTACAGTTACATCTTTAGCACTTGACTAAGGTCAACCTGATTGTACTTGTAGAAAAGAAAAGTTGAGGAGAACAAAGCACTGATGGTGAAACTCAACAAGTGATTAGTGAAAAACACAGAGAAAAATGGAAATAAGATGATGTTCCTCTCCAGATCCTGAAAATATAGAAACATTCTATATTTCTTAGACAGTGGTCTAAGAAAACCAGGACTCAGAGGGCCCAGGAAGGGGTGGCCATAATTTCAGTACACCGACTACACATAACTCAATCTGACCTCAGTTCTTCAACTGCTTCTGAAATTACCAAATTTCTTTTGCTTCATTAAGCAACTTCTCAGATAGTACTTCATTTTCCACACACCAGTAAGGTCACTAGTACAAGTATAAGTGAAGCATGGGATGTGGCTACTCTATTTATTTTACAAAAGTATAGAAGATTTATTACAATGAGAATGAAAGGAAACAAGCTCTTCAAGTTTTTAACTTTAAGATGATAATCTTACTAAGTGAAACAGTAGAAAAGTATACTAAAAACATAGGTATTAATTGATGTTTTGTTACTGTGAAGAACAACTTGAGAGTAAGAAACTTTATTTTAAAAAAAAGAGTTCTATCTAGATCACAGTTCTGTAGCCTCAAGAGCTTATGCTTTGAATTGGTCTTTCTTGGCAGAGGTAGGAGGCAACTCCAGGTATCAAATTAGCAAGAGACAAGGAGTGTGTGTGTGTGTGTACATGTGCATGTATGTGTGTGTCTTAGTTACATTTTTCTTGTTGCTGAGACAAAATTCTAATACCCTAAATGAAGAAAGAAAAGGTTTATTTATCTCACAGTTTGTGTAGCTTTCAGTTTGTAATCAACTGGTCCAAGGAAGAGGGCATGAAGAGGGGACACAGATTTGTACTTCAACAAAATTAAATTAAATAAATAAATAATAAATAAATAAATAAGGTGACAGAAGAGAGTAAAAGCATCAAGCAGGAAGGCAAGCCTCTGTTCCTCCCTTGCCGCCTCTCCTCCCACAGCCACTGCTTGCACTGCGCTTCCACCAGCTTGGGATGTTGATGAAGCGAGGACCCTGGCCTGCCGGTGAGTCACTCAGGTGAGCTTCTAAACTTCTCAGTTGTCAAGCTGACCTAATGTATCAGCCATTACAGCATGCAGGTGTGATCTGCATTTCCTTACAAAGTCTCCAGTACGCAGCCATGTGGGTTCCACCTGGATCACCTTGTTTAGTCACAATCAATCCCAAGCGCCTGCTGTCTAGAGGTCATAGTGGGATAATTTCTACCAGTGAATTTTCACAGTGAGATTAAACTTTAGCACTTGAACCCTTTGGAGGGGTACACTCTTGACACTTATTAAAATTAGACTAATATTTAAATAGAATGAAAGATAGATAGATTAGATAGATAGATAGATAGATAGATAGATAGATAGATAGATAGACAGACAGACAGACAGACAGACAGACAGACAGACAGACAGACAGACAGACAGACAGATAGACAGATAGATGGTTGTTTCAGTGGTGGTAGAGAAATGGGGAAATTTGCTTAGTGTTGTGTCAGCTCTTCATCAACGACACTGTTCCTACTGGAATGTCTTAGTTATTTTTAATTGCTGAGACAAAATGCCCAACATCTGCAAACTGAGGGTGACAGGTTTAACTTGGATCCCAGTTTGTACAGGCTTCAGTCCATGGTTAGCTGGCTCCAAAGCAGGGTGGAATGGCAGAGGGGCCTCCCAGAGGAGTAATGGATCATGCCATGGCAGGCAAAATGAAGCTAGCAGCAGGGAGCACCAGCAGCAGTTGGCCTTCCCTCTCTCTTTATGTTCCATGCAAGTCAAAAACCTGTTGACAGGTGCCACCCAGACCCAGGATGGAGCTTCCACTCTTCACACCCAGCACTCAGCTGCCCCAGTCAGTGGAATAGTCTAGTACCACACACCCTTAATCCCAGCATTTGGTTCTCTAGGCACAGCCAGCTCTGAACATACCCACTTCCAAGTTCATGAGGCCTTTGGCGACACCTAGATCCTGGCCACAGCACACGGGAGATGCTGAAATACGGCTGATAAATAAAAAGTCAGGCAATAACTGTGACGGGCAGAGCAGGGGCCAGAGGCAGGCGAACACCTCCAATGATGTTCTTTACGTTCACTGGATCTCTCATACGCGAGGTAAAGCTACGCCATGATTTTACCTGTGAGAACGTATCTTGAACTGGCTAAACCTTGCATTTTAATTTGTTCGTGGGGGGCAAAACAAAACAGCTCTTTTGTGAGCTGGGCTTAACTTGGTATAGAGTGATGCTGTCTTATGGAGACCTAAAGATGTGGGGTTTTGTTCTGTACATTTGGGTTTAAGTAAAAATCTTCAAGCCCAGGAGAACAAAATTACAGTAAAGAAGTTGCTTTTCTGGGATGTGGTTTTAATTGATAAACTATTTACTAAGGAAATCTGAACTTTGTATCAATCAACTACTGCAAACTATAAACAAACATTTCTCCTCCTTAGATACATATTTATTATTTTCGTTTTGCTTTTCTCTAATCCTGTTATTATTTTTATGATGATGATGATGATGCCTGGCCTCTGGCTGGCTCAGGACGCCTGGGGACAGGGCTGGTGCAGAACGTGGGGCTGGGTATTAAAGCATAGTCCTTGTGCCTGCCTAGGCAAGAGCTTCAGTCCCCTGACCTAGCTCAGCAGCCCGCTTTAAATTTTTTAAATGTATTCATTGATGTTTTTTAGTACACATCTGCAGCACACAATGATTATACTCATCGTAGAGGTCTCCTAGCTATTTCATTATTCTTTCTTTTTTTGTTCATCCAGGAACTTATGGAAGAAAAGAAAATAAGCAATAGGTACATAAACAGAAATAAAATATAATCATAAATGACCTACACTTATTTGATTCAAAAGGTGATCAAATAAATACATATTGAAATAGATTTACTCCATTAAAAACACACAAGAAGTTTCATTTGCAAGATAAATAAATCTTGGGGGCCAACGAGATAGCTCAGAGGATTAAGCACCTGCTTAGGCAAGTGCGGGGACCACAGTGAGGTCTCTGGCACCACAGGCTGCACCAGGCCTGCCTCCACGTTGTGCGGAGCAGGCCAGGTGGGCGTAGTGGTGCACGCCTGTAATCCCAGCACCGGGGAGGCTGAAAGATGCACGATCACTGTGGGACTGAGCTGCGGAGTGAGACCGTGTAACAACTAAATACATTTAAAGAATAAAGAAAATAAAAATACGAAGAAAATAAATGTTATTTAAGAAGACTTCTTCATAGTTTTAAAGGTCTGATAAGTAAATACTAAATGACATATTTTGCTACATTGTATCTTTGACAGAACCATTTGCTTTTATAACAATTTAGTTAACGAGAACAAAATATTGTGTCAAATTAAGTGATGTTTGCCTATAATTTTATATATGATTAACCAATATTATAAAAATAAAGACTTATTTAATGCTACTTGAGATAGATAGCTACAAAATTACAAGCATTAAAATGCATTTTCATAATAAGTTCTATGGTCTTTCAATATGTTTCATGGCTTACTATTAAAAACCACATTGATATCACCCATCTGAATGAAACTAGTCAGGCAAAATAGAGGCGACTTGTATATTCCAAGACAATTAAATACTCATTATTCATTACTATGACCAGGTCCTGAAAAACATACTTGCTCTTTCTGAGAACAATTTTGTATGTAAAAAATAAATAAATAAATAAATAAAATAAAATTTTGTATGTAACAGGTTTGCAATGTTAATACTTTATGGCACTGCACAGCATATCATCAGTTGCTCTGGTTTAGATGCTAAATATCCCTCAAGGGTGTACACTGCTGCATGTCTCACCCCCAAGTCGTTCAGTAGTGAGGCTGTGGGACCTGAGGAGTTTGGCCTCAGCTGAAGTGCTTAGGTTCTTAGAGAGGTGTTCTTGGAATGTATTTTCTGTGGGACTCCTCCACAGTTCTCTTGAAAGTGTTGTTATAAAAGCCAGAGTCTGACCACAGGCAGTTCTCCTGGCTCAGTGGATCACCTGTTTAACCCTTCATTGCCACCACCATGTTCAATTAAATGGGGATACAGCCAAACAATGGTTATTGTACTCCAAAGTTTGGTTTTCAGCCTCCAAAACTGTGTGAAATATTGCTTAGGTAGGCAGGGGTTGGGGATTCGATTTTCTGGCCTACTGTTCTGGCCCTGCCACCTGCCCACCCCCAGGGTTCCATAAGAGGGTGATTGAGACTGGGCGTGGTGGCACACGTCTGTAATCCAATACTTGGCAGGCTGAAAAACAGGACTATCACTTCCAGTCCAATCTCTGTATGAGACCCCACAGATCCTGTAGACCCTGTTCTAAACACACAAAAAAGCTGTGTGAAATAATAAACCATTCTCTTCATAAAGTTAGCTACCTCTTTCTAGGAATGCAAAACTTGCTAATACATAAATATATAACAAGAATAAATTGGACTTCAAGGGATATTTTAGCTTTTCCTAATTGGTACATTTTCCCTTCTTGTTTTCCCATTTCTTTCTCTTTCTTTACTCACCCCTTCTATTCTAAAATCTTCAATCTTTTAAACTCTCAAGTGGAATTGAGGAAAGTGAGTAAAAATACAGATAAAGAACAGTGGCTAGAAGAAGATTCCAGAGAACATCAGGATGAATAAATATGAGACTACTCCAGAAGACAGTTGGAATCTAAGAGAGGAAGGAAAGCCTTCGGGCAGAATGGTGGTCCATTGAGGATTCAGGGGCCCAGCCTGGATGAGCATAATCATGTGCATCACTAGACCTTAGGGTCAGTCACAATGGGATGATGGTGCATTGTTTCACAAAAGAGAGGTCAGCCATGGTAGCATATTAATTAGATGCAAGAGATTGATAAAATCAGCAAATCAATAAAAAATAGTAGGACTCAGTTTTCTTTCTCTCTCTCTGAAAAATGAAGATACTACTATGGAAAAGGAAGAAAAAGAAGATTGAACTGTGAAGAAATGATAGGTATTACTATGAAATCAGTATTCTCAATTCTATGTAATGGATATGGAAATAAGTTGATTTTTAACATTATGTCCTTTGCAGATAATATGTGTATTCCTTAGTCTTTATCCTGGGAGGGCCTTTAACAAGAAGCAAACTTGCACTCAGGTCTTGGCTTCTAAGTGACATTCTTGGACTACATGTAGTAATGAACTATATGTGGAAACCAGGAAAAGCAAAATGATCTTGGAGCATTATTTTTAGCAGAAAGTAAGAAAAAAACATTCAAAAATGGCAGGAACATATCAAAAGAGTGCAATAGTTAGGAGGAATTGTCACTAACGAAGTCTGAGTTTATATAACATTAAAATAAAGTTGAAACAGATCTCAACCTGAATAAAATAGGAAACCTATGAGTCTGTAGAAATAATACTAAGTAAATGAATTGACAGTTTATGAAGAGTGGGCAATTTGTATTATTTCCAATAAGGTAATGAGTAATTATAAAGGGACAAGAATAACTTTTCAGCCGGGCGTGGTGGCGCATGCCTGTAATCCCAGCACTTGGGAGGCTGAGGCAGGATGATTGTTGTGAGTTCGAGACCAGCCTGAGCTACAAAAGTGAGTTTAAGGCCAGCTTGAATTGCATAGTGAGACGCTGTCTCAAAAAAATAAAAAAGACAAAAAAAAAAAAAAAAAGAATAACTTTTCAGGAGAGAGAATTGGCAAATAACACCTACATCCAGTGTTAAAATGATCTTATAGAATAAGGTAAATAGAAATTATAGGTTATATCAAGATGAAATTCAAAGAACCAACAGCATCAGTTTAATGCAGATACTGAGCCGAATCTTATGAGGTACCACTGAACAAACTGAAATTGAGGAAAAGTTTTGAAAATAACTCACCTGTGATTCTTCAAAGCTGTCAAAGTCATGAACTGAAGGACGGACAAAGGAAGTACCTGAACTCAGTGCATAAATGAGACATCATAGCTAAATGTGGCTTTTCATTTTAAATTGGATTATGTCCTGGTGAGCCGTCAGGGGTCCAACCCAGGTAAAAGTACCTGCATGCACCACTAGATCCTGGGCTCACAGTTGCAATGGGGTGAAGGGGCATTGCTTCACAACAAGGCATTACTGAAAAATTAGTAAAACTCCAGTGAGATTTCAGGATTAGATGGAAACACATTATCGATTCTAAGTTCCTGATTTTGATGCTTGCATTACAGTGATATAAGGAAATGTCAAAGAGCCCTGTGTAGTAATAGAACAGAGTGGCAGCAAGTGACTCTCACATTATTTAAAGAGAAGGTTGGACTTGATATTATTGTGCAAGTTTGTGGTTATTCCAAGTTTTCTTTTATTTGCAGGTGGAAATTGAACCAAGGGCTTTGAGCATGCTAGGTACATGCTCTAACACTAAGCTACAGGTCTGCCCATCTTCCAATTGTTTTAAGAAAACAAAGACTTTTGTGTTAGTCACCCACAACGGTATTCTCCCAGTCTCATGATACTTGTAAATATTCTGCCTTTTTAAAGCAATATTGGGATTTGAGAGAAAGTCATGGCATTTTTTTCAACTATCAAATTTTATGCCACAGATTTTCACTCCTCTAGAGAATTCATATCCAATTCAAATGTTTTTCTTGTTTTCTATCTCATGTAATTCAGTGCTTGCACACTTTATCCTGGGACCTAAGGATAATATTATAAATCGATTGTTTGGAAAACAGAATGTGAAGCCTAAGACAGCACATACCATTCTGCTATTTGGTTTCAACTTTTCTTAACTTAATTCTATTGCTCAATAAATTCAGCTAAAATTAAGATTCCATATATGTATTCTCCAGAAATTAACTGAGTCCTCAAAGTGTTTATCTACAAAGAAATTTTAATTAGTTTGATGAAATCTGCCTTTCAAACGGTTGGAAATTTGGAGATCCAAGAAAATGATATTTTTTGCCCTAAAAATATCGCAATGAATTAAACTGCCTTGTCTGAGCTGAGCAGAGCAGAGACTCCCTGCCAGTGTGGCACAATTTCTATGCAACCGTGCTGCTCCTCAGTTATCTCTGTCCTAATGTGTGTGTGTGGGGGGGCTCTGCATTACAAAGCAGCTATGGTAGGCATGATGCTGTAATGTGGCTGATGGTATTAAGCCAAACAATATGGATTATTTATATTATTTTTACATAATACCTTGGAAAACAATGGACCTTGCATAGCAAATTTGAGCTGAAAAGGCACAACGTTATCACATTTCCATTGATCATCATGAATTTCCTTTTCAAAGCAGAGTTCTGGCCAGCATTGGGAACCCAGTTCTTTCCTAACTGTGCTTATGCAAAGGCTTCCTTTCAGATACCTTGGGCTAGAGCAGCGTGTAAATTGTCAGGAAAAAAATATTGCTAGCCTGAAGCTACCAAGAGAGACAGTTGTGCAGCCACATGTGTGGATTTGGCAAAGCAGCTGTTTTTCCTGCTCAAATAATTTTCATATTGTGCTCCTGCTAAGCAAATCTAGAAAGCATTATATCAATGGGTGGTATAATGTGATAAAACCTGGGGCTTATGTGAAAATTTAAACAAAGGCTATTCAGTGTTTTATGTGCTCTCTGGTGATTATTTCTTCACCTATGTCTTAGGCACAAATGCCAGTAACTGAAAAAGACTAGAAAACAGCAACTTACCCACATCTCAGTATATATAACTACTGCAAAATTAAAGGAAGAGAAGGATGAGAATATTGGAAGAATGAAAGGTCATTTCTTATGTTTCTAGGAAAATAGATCCATGAGTGCAGCAATTTCTATTTAGTTGACTAATGGCATGTGGAAAATGCCAGGCAGGTTTTTGAATTACAAAGTGCTCATTTCTAGAAAGAACTGACTGACTGAAGCATGATACTCATCATGGATTAAGACCATTACTCTTAATTAGGGAGAAAATGAATCTTCAGAGGACGAAATCCTATCAAGTGCAGGAGGAAATCTCCATGATTACCTCCCTGAGAACAGCATTTTCCAGTTTAGTGTCCAGGTCATGTCAGGAAATACAGTAGACTAAATGTATCTCAGAAGATTCATTGTTTGTTGATTATTAATTTGTGCAGTCATTACTGTGTGACAAGACTAACACCATTGGAGATAAACACATAAAGTAACAATACCCTTGTCCAAAATGCATCACTGTGCACATAGAGAACAAAGATTGTGTGGTTTGTGACTTTGGTGTCAACACTGCACGAATAGCACAGCCCTGTTGTTTTGTGTGACATTCTTGGCTGCACCACTATATGGTAGGGAAGGAAAGGACCTTGTCATGTACAAAAAGCACTAAGCTTGTGGTGGCCCCAACTTGTAACACATCATCTTTCAGAAGTTGCTCTTGTGAGATCCAACCTACTACTGTAGGCCAGTATTACTCTATTCATGAAGGCACAGCTCATCGGCCTATTCATGTTTGATGAACGTTCATCTCCCCACAGATTTCACCACCTAGGTACTGACATACTGGTGAAAAAACATTCGGAACATCAATCTTTGACAGTAATCACAAACAAATGATAGTAATGAGAGTAACTGAAAGAAACAGATTCTGCAACATGTTATAAGTATCATGAAATACAAAAGATGTGGACTTTGACTCTGATAATATTAACATTATTAAGAATGAAGCATGAAATTAAGAAAGATGGGTCTAAAAAAAATCTCAGGTAGATTAGATGGTGTGATTCCCCAAGTATGAAAGTTGTCAAGTGTACTTTGCAAGAGTTGAGATGGTTTCTGTCTTCTTTTATGTAAATCATTGGCCTGAGCTTGCTATCTGCAGTCTTTGTGTTGTTCTTGAGTGAAATTTTATTAATAAAATCTTGCCATTTTGAAATTACCATTTCACTATGCTAAGTGTTTTGTATACATTACCTCATAAATCTTTTAAGACAAACCTCCAGGTAGTGAGTTACTCCTACTATTCAGGAAATGAAATAAAGGTGAAGAACGTCTAAAAAGCTCAATATTTTTATACCTATTGGAATCAGAAGCAGGATCACCCAGTGCTCCATGGCAACCAAGCTTCAAGTAATACTCTGAAAAAATGACTCAGATCATTCTTTTTCTGGGTTAGAATCAACAACTCTAGCACATTACATTTTATCCAACTTGAACACTTTACTTATGACCTATGTTTACTATTCAAGACTGAGAGTTCTGTTTTTAGTGGATGTGAAAATCACTGAAGAACATGTCAAAATGCAATTTTCCAAGTTCCAATACAATATTCTAAACAATAATTTCTGGGAAAATAACTTTTATAAAATTCCAGAAGTTATACTTTTTTTAAAGAATACAAAATGGTAGGTATAGAGTGAATGAACAAAAAGCAAACTGCACAGGAAATGCTTTCAATAGCCAACACTTGGAATCTCATCTTTTTGAAAAATTTCTGTATATCAAAAGAAATCATCAAAAGGCTAAAAAGAAAACCCATGAATTGGAAAAACAAATTACAGATGACTGTCCCTCAGACTCAGGACTTCTTACCTGGAACATAAAGAATTAAAAATATCAGCCACCCCAAATTCAAAGACCCAATTCAAAAAAAGGGCACCTGAGATAAATATATACTACACAAATGAAGAAATACAAATGCTAAATGAATGTATAAAAAATTGTTCAATATCATTGGTCATTCAAGAGATACAAATTAAAGCAACACTGACATTCCATCTTATGCCAGAAAGAATGACTATTATGAAGAAGTCAACCAATAACAAATACTGGAGAGGCTATGGGGAAAAACAAAACATTCCACAGTGTTGGTGGCAGTGCAGAATGATACAACCACTATACAAATTAGTATAGAGATTCCTCACAAAGAAGTTACACTTTTACCAACATAGATAGGTAATCTGATCCCAATATTCTATGGGCCATATGTTGAAACATTGATTCATTTCAATATAGGACTTGGAATCACTCAAAGAGTGAGAGAGGTTTCATATATACTCTGACATGTTCTAAATGGGTGAAAGGTCAGTACTTTAAAATCTGCTTCATAATCAGGGTTTGCCATTGTTAATTTATTATTTTGCATTTTTAACTGAAAACAATATGAGCCAAATGCTAGCAGTAGTGACTGAAGTAGAAAACAATATCAGCCCCAACAAAGCTTACATATTAGTTTTGAAAACTAAAAAGGGTAAGATAGAAATATAGTCATGAAAGTTTTTCTTTTTGGGGCATAAGCACAAAATATTCAATAAAATTGGGTGAAGTGAAAGAGGAAGTTCTGTGGGGTGGGAGCCACTTCTGATTGAGTCATCATGAATGGTTCTTGCAAGTGGTGGCATTGCAATTGAGATTTTCAGGCTAAGAAATAAGGTAGAAGAGCCTCAGCTGCATGTGGGCCACGTGATGGGAATAAACTTTACACTAGTGGGGAACTGAGAGTCACAAGTGTGGCACGATGTGGCCACCTGGGTAACAAGAACCTCAGTGAAGGAGAAACTGTAACACATTCAGTTGCAAGATTTAGAATTTTCTAAGTTTAATGGATTCCCCTGGAGTATTTAAAATAAGTGGCAAGGCTCCAGACACAGCCCAAGCCCAGGCTGGTGGGTGTGTGGGAGAGCTTCCACATTCCCCTGAGCCTGTTGGACCCCTGCAGACTCAGCCAAAGTCCAACCTGTGAGTGAGATCTTCAGCTGTAAACTCAGGACATCTCAAAACTGTTCCAGACCCAGCTCAGACCTGGCATGTGAGTGAGAACTTCCGCCATGCTTTGGAGACTCCTCAACTCAGAATAAGCTCAGACCAAGGAGTGTATGGGAGAGGTTCCATGCTTCCCTTTGCCTGCTGGATCCCTCCAGACCCAGCCCAGAACCATTTATGAGTGAGTCCTTCTGCCTTGCTCTCTGGACACCTCTAGACCCATCCCAGGACTAGAATACAGGCCTGGTGTGATGCTCTGGAGATAATGTTACTGCAGAGAGGCTAGGAGCCAGAACCACCCAATCCAGGAACAAAACATTTTGCCAGAGGGGCACAAAAAGTATGTTTACAAGGGTTGCAGCAGGAAGAAGCTGAGCACAACAGCCAGACCCAAGCCAGGTGTAACTGCATGAATTAAAACTTCATAGATCTGCACACAGTAAGCAGAGACACTTTGCTAGACCAAGAGCTATAAAACATCCTCCCTCTTTCTCTCTTGGCTGTGAGAAGGCAAAAGGTAACTGGGTGAAATAGTCTGTGTGGAAAACACCAAGTACATCAAGGGGAGGCAATCAGACAGAATTTAGCAGAACAAACTTTAATACAAATTCTCAATTTTATAACTGCTTAGGTATAGACATATGGCTCTTATGGTCTAAAATGCAAACCCAATAATTACAAAAGCTTGTCAACTGCAAAATATCATTACCGATTATTAGTGTTCCTTACTGTAGTTCTGGAATACAAAATTATAACTGCCTTAATCATATAATCTCTCTTGAGTAAGAAATTCAGTAGGTACTAAGGTTTTAACTGCACCAAAGCTTTACACCAAAGATGAGAGGACAGTGCTACAAAAAATGACAAAGAGAAGAAGCAAATCTCAGGCCCTGCACCCAATCAGAACAAGTGCAGAGGATACTAGCACAACAGAAATTGGGAGCCACACAGGTGAAATGTCTGAATTAATAGCACTGAAGAAAAAAAAAACTGCAGAAAGGTAGAGGAACTCAGATCAGAAATAACCTCTCAAATAAAAAAAAGAAATCCCTGAATTAATAGCATCGGAATTAATGAATCAACTGCAGAAACATATAAAGGAAATCAGATCAGAAATAATATCTGAAGTAAAAAAAAATGATAACTGTAATGAAGAATAATTGCTTCTCAAGTAGACATTGATACAAATAGAGGTGATTAGAAAAATTATAGAATCCTTCAATGAAAAGTATAGGAAGGAAATAGAATGTACGAAGCAGAGTCAAAGAAATAAAGAGAAACCTAAGATCTCTTTCACAAGCTTGCAACACCATTTGAGTGGAAGTGAAGAGTTTCAGATCTAGAAGACACCATTGTAACTAGAGAAAAGATAAGAAAATATCTTTTAAAAGCAACTTGGATGCAAGAAAAAATAATACATGACCTGTTAGAAGAAGCAAAGATTAACAACATGAGACTAATAAGCATGAATGAGAAAGAAGGAAACAAATCAAACAATATAAAAAGAATATGGACAGAATTAGTAACAGAAAACTTCACAAATAGGGGGAAACAATCTGATATTCAGGTAACTGAAGCATACAGAACTCCAAACAACATTCATCCAGTTAAAAACACACCCGGACATAAATAGTCAAGATCAGCGAAATACAGCACAAAGACAATATACTGAAAGCTGCTGGAGAAAAAAAAGAAAAGAAAGAAAGAAAAGGGAAAACCCTCCAGAATAATGGCAGACTTCTCTTTACAAAAGGTGAAGTCAAGAAGACTGTGGAAGGGCCAGGGAAATGAATCAGTAGAATAGGTGCTTCCTTGACAAGCACAAGGGCCTGAATTCAATCCCTGGTTCTGAAAAAAAAGAAAGAAAGAAAGAAAGAAAGAAAGAAAGAAAGAAAGAAAGAAAGAAAGAAAGAAAGAAAGAAAGAAAGAAAGAAAGAAAGAAGGAAAGAAAACAAGACAAGTATGGAGCAGAGTACTTCAAGTCATCTATGAAACAAATTCCATCCCAGAACTACTACTATACCCTGCAAAACTTTCTTTCAAATTTGATGGAGTACATACTTCCAGGAAAAAGAACAACTAAAGAATTTCATGAGGACAAAGCCGGAACTACACAGACTACTGAAAGATGTTTCAGAGAAGGACCAAAATGATCAGAACTCCATGAATGAGAACAGAAGGAACCCATTAATTAGGGGAAAAAATTAAACACAAGAGAAAGAGGAGTAAACAACAGCAGGTAAATAACACATCAATCATAAGTCAATACATTGCAATTATAACCATCCATGTAAATGGACTCAGTTCACCAATTAAGAGAAATAGACAGGCCCAGTGATAAGGAAACAAAATTCAATATGCTGTATTCAAGAAACACACTTAACTTACAAAGAAATTCATAGGCTGAATATCTAAGGATGGAAAACAATGCTTCACAATATAGCACCTCAGAAAAAGGCAGGGGTAGCAATCTGGTTCTTAGACAGTCTTAACTTAAAATCAAGAATGATCAAATGAAATAAAGAAGACCACTATATAGTGGTTACAGGAAAAATTGAAGAGGAAGAGGTAACACTCATAAATATGTACAAACCAAATGGGGGAGCACTGAACAATATAAGACAAATCTTATTAGATATGAAAAATCTAATGTTCAATACCACAATCTTAACAAGAAACCTTAATATCCCCTTATCACAAAAGGATAGGACAAGAAAATAAAAAATTAGCAAAAAAAGTAGCAGAACTGAACAAGAGCTTGGAACAAATGGACTTGGTAGACATACACAGAGTCTTCCACCCAACCACAGATGAATACACATTTTTTTCAGCTGCATATGGGTGATTTTCTGAAATAGACCATATACTAGTTCATAGGTCATGCTTATGTATATTCAAGAAAACAGAAATTATCCCATACATATTATCTGACAACAGTGCAATGAAACTGAAAATAAATGAAAAAGATCCCAGAAAAAAATCTAAATACATGGAAATTAACCAACAGCCCACACAGCAACCAGATGAAATGAAACAAGAAATTCAACAATATCTATAATTCAATGAAAATTCAAGTACAACTTATCAGAATTTATGGCATGCAATGAAAGCAGTTCTTATAGGGAAATTTATGGCTGTGAACTCACACATAGGAAAACAGAATGGAAACAAATAAACACCCTAATGCTGCACCTCCAACAACTAGAAAAAGAAGAGCAAACCAAACACAGAGCCCAAAGAAGGAAGAAATTATAAAAATTAGATCACAAATTAATTCAATTGGGAAGGAAAAAAACAGTACAAAGAATTAAATATAAAATCTGACTCTTTGAAAGATTAAATAAAATTGATAAGCCCCTCGCTAACCTCATAAAAAAGAAGAAAGAAAAAATTCAAATACAAGCAATAAGGAATGAAAAGTGTGTAATTTCCACAGACCCACTGGAAATTAAAAAGATGAAAAATAGCTACTCTTGAATTTTTACTCTCACAGAATATGAGACACATAAGAAATAGACAGATTCCGAGAAATGTACAAAATTGCCAAAACTGAATCAAGAAGACTTAAGAACCAGCAATAATCCAATAACAGCCAATGAAATAAGAAATGTAAAAAAAAAAAAAAAAAAAACTACGGAGAATTGAAAGTCCAGGCCCTCATGGATTCACAACTGAATCCTTCCTTAAAAGGAAGCAATGCTCCCAAAATCATTCCTGGGGAAAAGCATTATACTGATACCAAAACCAGAGAAAGGCAGAACTAATAAAAGAGAACTACAACCGGATCTACCTCATGAACATATATGTAAAAATCCTCAACAAAATCCTAGGAAATAGAATACAGCAAATCATGAATAAAATCATACAACGTGACCAGGTAGGATTCATCCTAGGGATGCAAATCTATACATGTAATGCACTATGTCAATAGAGCCAAGTCCAAGAATCACATGATTATCTCAATTGATTTAGAAAAGGCTTTCTACAAAGTCCAACAATCATTCATGTTTAAAGTCCTACAGAAAATTGGAACAGATAGTCTCTACTTCAGTTTGATGAAAGCCATCTATGACAACTCAATGGCTAACATAATTCCAAGTGGGGAAAAACTGAAATCTTTTACTCTCAGATCTGGTAGAGGACAAGGATGTCCTCTACCACCCCTTCTATTCAGTAGAGTTCTGAAATCATTATCTACAGCCTCTAGACAAAAGAGAGAAATAAAGAATAAGAATAGGGAAAGAAGTTAAAATATCATTATTTCTAAATGACGATGCTTTACTTGGAAGATTCAAAATATTGGCTCTCCTCATGCAGAAAATTATAACTTTTATAAAGTTATAAAATAACTTTTATAATTATAAATTATAAACAGATCTATCACCATACACTAAGCTACAGTCAAAATGGATTAAAGATCTAAACATTAAAATAGAAACACACAATCTCCTGGAAGAGAATGTAGGAGGAATTCTTGAAGACATAGGGATAGGCAAAGAGTTCATGAACAAAAATCAAATTGCATGCGTAATACTTGAAAGAATGAACAATAGGGACCTCTTCTTATTGAGAAGTTTTTGCACATCAAAAGAAATTACTCGGGGCTGGGGAGATGGCTCAGTGGAATAAGTGCTTCCGTGGCAAACACAAGGGCCTGATTTCAATCCCCAGTTCTACCAAAAAAACAAACAAACAAACAAGAAATTACCAACAAAATGAAAAGGCAACCCACAAGTTGGGACAAAATTTTAACTAATAAGCACTCTGACAAAGGTCTACTCTCTAGAATTTATGAAAAATAAGAAACATTAGGGCCCCAAAATTTGCCCAATCCAAAAATGGGCATCCAAGATGAACACACACTTCTCAGAAGATGAAAGTAAAGAAGCGAATAAATACATGAAAAAATGCTCCACATCACCAGCCATCCAGGAAATGCAAGTTAAAGCAACACTGAGATACCATCTCAACCCAGAAATAATGGCTATCATAAAGAAATCAAACAAAAGCAAATATTGATGAGTTTGTGAGGAAAGAAGAATCCTTCTCCACTGCAGGTGGGAATGTAAACTGATACAATCATTATGGGAATCAGTGTGCAGACTCCTGAAAAACTAGGACTGGAAATTCCATTCAAACCAGGTATCCCCCTATTGAGAATTTTCCCAGAGGAACTGAAAACATCATATCATAGAGATATATGTGCAACTAGGTTTATATCAGCACAATTTGTGGCAGACAGATCTTGGGAACAACTAAATGTCACCTGAGGAATGGATGAAAAAGATGTGGCATTTTTATAAAATGGAATATTACTCAGCTATAAAATGATAAACTAATAGCCTTTATGTTTAAGTGGATCCCACTTGAAGATACCCTCATAAGGGAAATAAAGCAGACCACAGGTGTAAATATCACATAGTCTCCCTAGTGTAAGAGCTCAAAAGAAGAAATAAAAATAGAAAGATATAACACAATTGAAAGTGAGAACTTAAGGTCTAAATAATGAAGAGAGGGCATGGAGAAAAACTAGGAAACATGACAAGGGCAAAACCATACATTTATAGGCACAAGATAATTAAGGCAAGGATTCTGATAATCTTCAGCAGGTTTTTGAAACTAGCAGTTAATTCTTAGTAAGCTCACCCTCACTAATGATACATTCTGATACCTATGAACTGAACAACTGTGCAGAAGATAGAATATGTAATACTAGGGTCATTCTTGGAATGCATGTCATTCTGGTCTTCTAAGTACGTACTGATTTTCATGTCATATCAATTACCACTATACTGTCTCTCAAGTAAATATTTGCTTAAAAAATGATAATGAATGAAAAAAAAATAAATGAAAAAATTGTCATAGGACTGTCCTTGTACAATGTTGTATATGGTTAGATTTCTAAATTTCTGTATAAAAGTATGTAATTGTTTATTCCTATTTGTTTAAATATTATTTTTATTTTTTTCTTCACATTCTTTTAATGTTTAACATATCAATACTCAATGGAAAATACCTGTTCCGTCTAATGTCTAAGATGTTTGATATTCAGAAAGATTAAGACAGAGATTAAGACAGAGATGAAACTCTACTGCTTCATGTTATATGGCAATAATATCATTAAACTTCTCTTCTGGAGGGTTAACAACTTAAGTTTGCACACCACAAATAAGAAAAAAAGAATGGCTGCAAGGACAGCCAACATTTTGGCCCTACACTTTCAAGTCTGGACTCAGGACATGAGAGGACCTGTACTGTAACATCCAGTAACTTGGTGATGTCTCAAATTTTCTGATCCAGGAGATAATGGGTGCACAGAGGAAAGTGATTGATGATGTAGAGTGTGCCTAAGGAGAGTCACATGCAGAAAAACATTCTTTCAGTCTTTCACATAGAGAAAATTGGTCAAGCAATGGTCGTGATTCCTCCAAATGGCTGACACTGACAAAGATCTGCGAACTGCAGTATAGGGTTTCAGGATAAATCCTGAGGGGATTTGACTCACCTTGCCAGATACAGAAGTCATATTTCTTGTTATATGGGTATTGCTTTATCTTGGTCTTAACCATCTGGCAGAAAAGTATAAAAATGAGGTATTAAAATGTAAAGCCATATTAATATGCTGAGTTGTAAAATACTGAAGTCAAAAGCTTCTGACCTTTCTAGTCCTATGGATAATCCAGTACTATTATGGACTACTGGACTATATTGGATTATTTTGCTGAATTCGTGCACCTACAATATTTAAGTGTCAATGGAATACTCATCTTTGACAAAACTAAAAAAAGGGAATACAAATGAATGACCGTTTTGTATCTGTGGATACAAAGTAGGGTAGATACACAGCTACTTTCTCTTAATTCGATGAGAAGAAAGAGTTTTATTAGTAGTACTTTGACAGGATATCATGTCTGCATCTTGTGCTATGAAGAACCATTACAAAGCCAACAATACGCAATGTATTAATTATTGAAACTGTCCTGCTAATCAGTTTTAAAAGTGTCTCATTTTTATTTGTTTCTCAATAAAATTAATTTAAAATTATGTATTTATTTATTTATTTTGGCATAACCAGGGATTAAACTCGGGCTTGCCAGGGAAGTGCTTATTCTACTGAGCCATCTCTCTCATCCCCTTAATAAAAAATTAAGACAATTGGCAAGGTGGCAAGTGATGCCATCTTGAAAATAAGAAGTGCAGACGATTGATTATGTTCCACTGAGCTGCATTCTTCCTCATCTAACAGAAGTTCATGAGTACATTTTTTCCTTGTAACTTCCTTAGAGTCTAACTTATTGTAGTGTTTTCTTTTTTAATTAATGGTGTGAATGTTTACATTCTCATGTTGCTATAACATTTGATGAATTCCAGTTAAAATTCCAACCCCACATTCTTGGTGTTTTAGGATTTCTCTTGTGTGTGCCTGTCATTGATGCATCTGTCTCAGATGGGCTCAGTATCTCTAGAGAGCCAACAGTGAATGTCTTGTGGCTAGTTCCTTTTGTCATATTTATTTACTTTATATATATATATATATATATATATATATATATATATATATATATATATTTATTTACAGAACCAGGGATTGAAATCATGCCCTTGTGCTTGTCAGACAAACGTTTATTCTACTGAGCCAACTCCCCTACCCTAAGAACTTGGAAGATTGAACTAAGGACCTTGTGTTTGCCACACAAGTGCTTGTACCACTGAGGTACATCCTATCCCTCCTTTTGTCTTTCTAGGGAACCCTGAAACGATGATTAACTTGACTGACTAATGAACTTGCACCATGTTCTTGGCTTCTGGAATATGAGCCTTTGAGGAAAGGGCTATATTGTCTCCAAAAACAACAATAAGAAAAATTGAAAGAAATAGATTGTGCAGCCTTATATGAGAAGCACCATTAAGTACAAAAGAAAAACAGAAAGTAAACAGTTTAGACTGTACTCAGATAGTACTAGCATTCAAGATGTAGATATACAAAATATGGTAGCCAAATATAAAAGACAGACTAAAAGGAAGTCTATACACTTACAGTGCTTTGGGCATAAATGCTGTCAGGTGTTTTGCAGGAGATGAGATGGTTTCTGCTTTCTTCATTTGACTTTGGCCTAAATCACTGTCTGTGTGCTTTGTTTTCTGCCTGCCTAAAACTTCGGTAATAAATCTTGATCATTTTAAAATTACCATTTCACTGTACTTTTTAAGCTGCATTGCCTCATCAATCTTTTACAAAAATGTTTCCAGGACCAGGGAGATAGCTCAGCAGCATAAATGCCTGCCTTACAAACACAAGGCCCTGAGTTTGATCCCTGGTACCAAAAAAAAAATACATAAGTAAGGTAAATAAAACTATACTGTCAGGTAGAAATTGTTACCAGTCTACACAGGAGGTAAGACAAGAGTGAAGAGCACTTTAAAATTCGACATGTTTATATGAGAGAGAGAGCAGCAATATCACCCTTTGCCCATTGACCTCTTACCTTCTAACACTACCCTCAAAAAGGGAATAGGATCCTTCAAACAATGTCTTAAATCACACTTCTTGCATATCTAGATTTTATCCAATCTAACATATTTGACTGCACACATAATAAAAATCAGATGCTAGCAATAGAGACTGCTATGGGAAGGAATATGAAGAGTCCATCACATAGGTTTATATGGTGTTCATGAAAAAGAAATGAAAGGAAGTATCCAGTTGATATAAGCATAATGAAGTATATAAAAACTGGTGAAATGACAGCGAAAGTGCAAGAGGGTTATACTTTTGGTTGGGTCATGATGAAAGATTTATTCCAAGTGGTGGTATTTATTTTGGGGTCTTTTAGGTAAGCAAACGCCAAATACGAAAAGACAACACAGACAGGGGTAACAGACGCGTGTGGGCCGCTAAATGGGAACCAGCTTTGCAGTCTGGGTAACTATGGGAGGGACCTGTGGAGGGATTGTTTTAGGCATGAATGACAACAGTCCAGTAAGTGTGAGAGTGAGAGAAAAAGTGGAGCAAAAACACGCAGTGTCAGATGAACAGATTGGGAATACTGGTCCTGAAAAATTCACTGCAGAATTTCATAAGAAATTTAGAGAAGATATGAAGTCATCTAGACTTTGTTCACAGTACCTGGGACTCCAGTCAGACATTCCTGGAGCCTCATGTTTTTTGCTCTGTGAATGTGACTCAGAAATTCACCCAGTTTTGCTAAGTGTCTGGGAAGAATTAACCTAGAATATTTTGGCGCTTGTTTTTGTACATCTAGAGAAAGCTACACGCATAATTCATTTTAGCTGACCCATGGGAATGTGGTGCTTGGAAGATTCTTTATGCTATTGATTGATGATTCTATTGTATATACCTAGGTAATGCACCGTGCCCACCAGCAGGGCAGAACAGCCTTCTGCAAACATCGAGATTGATAATGTTCACAAGACTTCATTATCAGAGTCCTGAGTTTCAATTGTCATGGCCAGGGGCACAGTTGGCTGTACTGGTGTGACTAGAACCAATTAATGTTTCAAACTCAGAGTCAGATGCACCTCTCTAGGCAGTGACCTTCCTTAAAAATCACTCTGTGATTTCCAGTTAGAGAAAAAGTGTGGCCTGTTTAGCACCACACCGACACAAACTCCAAAGTTTAATCTGTACTGCTCGGGAATCTACATGACATAAGCATGCTTTCACTCTGCATCATCTGCTATATAAACCCTAGTCACCTATCTTGGTTTTCTAGGTGCCTCTGGTAAATTTTTCAACATAGGATGAAACAGAGCCATGGAAAAGCTGCCTACTATTTGTTTTTGGTAGAAAAATTATAGCACATTTTATGTCTGTTAGTTGAGTTTGTTTCTCCTTTGGTCATTTAACTACCTTAGTTTTTATTCCTTTAGGTATAAGTAGAGCTTAGGGATTTTTTATTCATAATTATATGATAAACAGAGATATGTTCTCTGCATTTATGTTTATAGATATATGATTTTTTTTTTTTTTTTTTTTTTTTTTTTTTGCAGACCGGGGATTGAACTCAGGCCCTTATGCTTGGAAGGGAAGTGCTTATTCCACTGAGCCATCTCCCAGGCCCCAGACGTATAATTTTACTTATGTTTATCCTCTAAAAGATGAATTTGACTGGGTTTTCTGCTTGATGTCTAAACAGGAGACATAAAACATTAAATTTCCTGAGCAACAGAAGTTGTGTTGGTATTCATGACTTCCTTGACTTTGTTTATTCCCAGGTACTGACTCAGGTGGGGGGGCTGGTTGGAAGAAAGGCCCACCAGAAGACAAAGAGAGTTCAGACTGTGAACCAGATGAGCTTCTGGGAAGAGTAGGAGAGGCCAGTGAGTGAGATCAACATTATAGTCCCGTCTGTGTAATTAAATTGTGATCATCCGCTAGACATCAAAGCTTGATAGGATTTCTTAGTTGACAAACATATTGATGTTCCAAAAGGGGGGATTTGCCCTAATTTTACAAAAGAAGTGCAAAGAAGTTCTGTATTTGTGACCCTCCTAGATCTTTTCCACAGCTCTGTGGTCCATTGTATCAAATAATCAAACCTGAATTAATGGCTGTGAATACCATTCAATTTCACAGACAATTGTAAAGTGTCTTAGGGACTCCCTATCTCATAGCTGGCACCTGAAATGAAACCCTTTTTGCTGGAACCCATGTGACTTTAACCTGCGGGGAGTCTGGCATTAATTCTACACAGTTGTTTTCAGAACTGAATTACAATATTTTATAATACAGATATTAGGGCCAGGGATAATAATAGCTCAGCAGATTAAGCACATGCCTAGCAAGCACAAAGTCCTGAGTTCAATCCCCAATACCACAAACAAGGGGGGGGGGGAGATTTATTACCATATATTGGTCAGGGTTTCCAGAGAAACAGAATCCATGAAATGCATGTCTAAAGATATAAGGGAAGATGTATAATGAGAATTAGGTCATGTGATTATGGAAGCCAAGAAGCCTCAAGATGTACTGCGCACACATGAAGAAAAGATGAAGACCTACATTGTTAGTCCCAAGGACACAGAAGGGAGCCAGGGTAGGTAGTGACTTAACTCCTGAGCCAAGGGCAAAGGCTTGAGGACTAGAGAGTGGTGGGAAGAAAATAGTTGGTTCTGAAGTAAGTTCCAGATTCTAAAACCTAGAGAATGAGGAGATCTATTGTCAGAGGAGATAGATACCCCAATGAATGAAAGAAACTTGCTTCTTCCACTTTTTGTATAGACCTGCAGTCAGTAGAGTAATAGCAGCACATTGGTGAGAGTGGGGCCTCAGTGTTTAGGTCAATGATTAAAATGCTGATCTTGGTCAAACATATTCCATGGATAGACTCAGACATCCTGTGTTACTACCTGAGCATTCCTGAGACAAGTTATCCATTATAGCGACATGAATAATACATCCTATTAAAAGATTGTCTTGTAGACAATGCCGATATATCACATACATTTCTTAAAGCTTTTTGAGATCAATGTACAGTGAAGCTAGACTGGCTTTATTCACAGTAGAAGCTTGTGGGTATCAAGCCTGGAGCCTCCCCACGGCCAGGTGTGTGCACCACCATTGAGAAACACGCTTAATCCTATTACCCAGCTCTTTTGACAGATCAGTGTAGCTCCTGCTGGCATGGAGTCTAGGATGGTAAATGCTCTAGTGATAAAGGCAAAGTTCTGCTCTGAAAATGTGTGTGAAGAACATAGGCCACTTTGATCAGGACCCCAGTCAGACCAGAGGAGTTGCTGTAGACATAAATGCGTAGACACATGAATAGACTTGTTTGCATTGCCATTTTTATTCCTACTGTGATGTCTTTAGTCCTACATCCAGAAAAAACAAAAGATTTTTCTGGCACTGGGATTAGAGACTTTTGGAGTTATTTTGTAAAATCATTAGTGCTTCACCAAAAATGAAAGAATGAGCATCAGAGACATGGGATTTTGGCAGAAGGAAGGCATTTGGGACTAACACACATGAATAGAAGTAGGGTGGTAAATTATGACTAATATCTAGTGGGGAATTTTAACCATTCTTTGGAATTGGTTCTCTTTGTACAAAGACGAACAATTATGTCATGAACAACAACTTGGATTCTGTGGCATCGTCTTTGCTGTAATTTCTTTCTATTGGTGCTCTGCTCATTTGCATGATTGGCCCAGAGAACAATTCATCATCCCTCTTTTAAGCATCTGATTTTCTAAAGGTCGCCTCTCAAGTCAGGGATGACATTGGGCATATTCTCTAGGGTGTCTTCTCATAATTGCTCTTCCTCCCCAGTGCTTTGGGTGTCTGGCACATTTGTAATTGACAGAAGGATAACAATGTGATCTGGCTGGTTTCCAAGGCCATTCACATTGATGTTTGGATTCTGTGAGGTAGCTAAACTGCCCACATCCATCTCTCAGTCCTCAGAAAGGCAGGCTGAGAAAACAGGAAGTATGTACAAAATTGGAAATAAAGAGATTCCCTGATTGCACATCTCTATGTTTCAGTAACTTACAGAACATAATATATATAAGTAAATATAACGCAGAGCATGACCGACCTGTGCCACTCACTGACAGCTTGTGCTTTCAGAAGCACTTTATGAGCACAAAACTCTGCTTTAAACCAAAAGCTATGAGACATATCTTGATTTCTGAGTGGTGCTTACCCAGGTAAAGGTGCCTGCATCCAGAATGATGCAGGGATTTTCAAGTAGAATTGAACCTATCAAACCTGTGATTAGAGCGAGGGGGGAGTTATCAGGGGCTCTTCTCAAATGTGAATAAAATGGGCTAGATAATTTTTCTTGGGTAGCCAGAGTCAGCCACATGAATTATTAAAACTCATAGAAGGTATCAAGGGCTGTGTACATCCCTTTGAAACAGTGTATTGAGGAACTGAAAGAAGATTTGAAATATTTTGTTTTAATACTAGGGTTTTTTGTTGTTTTATATCAATACAAAGTGTTATAATAATGAAGAAAGCATATTTATTCTACTTCTAACACAGAAAAGATAATTAAAAAGTATAGATGTTAAAATTAGATCTTTTTCACTGCTAAAAGTTTAGGTAAGCTTATTAATTCCATCACTTATATATTTTGAAATTTGATTAATGAAAGTATATAATCTTTCTAATTTAGATAAGTGCTTTTGCATTTTAACTGTCATCCTCAATGTGATAAATTACATGTACGAATTCTCCACCCCTCTGGACTGCCATTCTCCATGTGACTTCCAGGAGACAGGTCAGTCCATGTGACTTACTCTGCTCCATACTGAGGCCAGTGTGATTCTGTGCCTGATCAGCACCTGGACCTCAGCAGGTCTCCTAGGACTCCCTGGCACTCTTCTGCCTCAGCTGCCACCACAAGCTGGTCTGTCAGTTCTGGGAGAGGAAGAGGACTGTGTAGAAGAGGACTGACCCATGGAGCGCGCTGGCCCTGACACCCACACCCAAGCAGAGTTCGCAGGTGATCTGCTGGAGCTAAAGTGATAAATCATCACTGTGTTAAGCTCCTGAGTGTGGGGATGGCCTGCTGTACAACAGAAGGTAAGTGCTACTGAATGTCTGGAGTGGTGCATTGTTTGCAACTCATGAAAGTCCATAATGAAAACCTAATGAGATCACGTGCATGTCCTACACCTCCAAGTAGCTCTTCTAGAAGCTAAGTGGAGCGATTATTTTGTGGGTATGCATGCAAGAGTGAGAAGTGTGTGTGTGTGTGTTTCCCTGCAAAATGAACCCAGAGTCTTCTCGAACAAGCTATATACCTAGCCTTTTTAAATTTTCAGTTTGAGACAAAATCTCACATTTCCCAGGCTGGGCTTAGATTTGTCACCCTAGGACTTGGGGTGTGTGCCACCAGGTCTGACTGAGACTAATGACTTTAAGAATGGACTAGACCTCAGACAGGGAACCTGACCCATCAACTGCCTCATTCCTGGGTAAAACATCACATGATCCTGGCCCTAGGAAGCATGATCCTACCTTATTTTGTGAGGTACAGTGGTCTATGGCTTGTGAAGACACGTATATTTTAGTATATCTTGTTCACACTCACTCTTAAGGTGTAAAACTGATGAACTCTTTTGCTAATAGAAGGAAAATGTAGAAATGCGTTCAGCTCACCTGGTAGTTGTGCACCTGGATAGATAGTGGAATACTTACTTTTGAAAATGACTCTAAAGAAAAAAATGGTAAGAGATTCAGACACTGTTTTGCCCAAGTTCAAAGCTTTCAGCTGAGATCAAGAGGCATTAAATTTGAGTAGCTATAGACAAGGTTGGCCTCCTATTTAGTATATTTCTCTTCACTGCCTGGGCCTTGCAAAGTTTCACACAAGTGGAAGCATTAACTCAGTCTGCTCTTATAAGGTATTTCTCAATCATGACTAAAAGTTTTATAAAATACAAACCAAAATACATCAGGTTACACTGTGGTGGTCTAATTCCATATAAAATTGCTAGAAACCCATTAAAATTGAACTCCTACTTGAAGATCATTTACTTTGGCAAGGGATATTGTAGTTTTATTTTCTGTCTTTGCACTGGAAAATTCTGTTACTTATTTCTTTTTCAAGTCTTTGGGGACACATTTACACACTGGAACCAATATGCTACTTTGGCATCTCATAATACATTTTGCAGATTCAGCTAACACAGAAGTCCCAGGTGTATGGCTTTTAATAATTGGGCTTCCAAAGTAGTATGCACATTGACAGGTGATCTTCATGCACATAAATTTGACGATGCCAATCTCATTTTCTCACGTTTTAACCACCTACACATAATGATGTTTAACTCTTTAAGTGTAGCAGAGACTTCAGCCCTACTTGTAAGCCTTCTCTACCCAACTGGCTTTTGGATATTTGCATTTGAATGCCCCGAGGCGCCTTGAAATTTACATAGTCAAATCTGAAATGCGTCTTCTTCTCCTTATGTATTTTTTTTTTCCTGGTTTCCTGGAAGGGAAATCTTCTCTCCAGTCACCAAAACTATCAGTCCATCTTGATGGACTTATTTCCACATTTGACATTCCAGCAGAAGAAAGCCCTGCCATTTTTACCATGGAAATATTTGTGAAATCTGACTCTCTATTTATAATTTTAGCTTCTCAAGATTTTTCAACCAAAGTATGACAGTATGCTTATCAACTCTCTTTTTAAATGAAAGCAAACCAGGTTGCCACCACAGCTGGATGGCTTGCTGTAATCTGAGTATGCAGAGTTCAACTCCTCAGACTGGCTTACAGCACCTGTGCCTGCAGTTGAATCTTGCCTTTGTCGTGCGTTAGCTGGGTTGTCCTTGACAGTCATTAATCTCTCCAGTGCCTGATGTGCCTCATTTGTACAGTAGGGGTATTAATAATGCTAACATTTTTTGAGGTTATAACAAAAATTATATTTGTCTACACACACACAAACACACAAATTCACACACAAATATAAATATGTATAGTACACAAATATAGTGGTCTCAAAGTTTACACATTATCATTGACATTCCCTCGTTCCCACTTGCTATCCAGAGTTTACCACCAAAATCTCTCAGGGCAATCTAAAATATTTAATTCAGAGGAGCTGGTGAGATAGCTCAGTGGTCTAAAGTTGCTGCTTTGGCAGACAAGCATACAGGGACTTCAGTTCGATCCCCGGCATGACATGCCACACCAGCCCTACCACCTGAGTAGGCTGAGCTGGCCACAGGAAAACAAAACAAAACAAAAAACCAGAAAAAGCAAAAAATTATCTAATTCTGAGCATCTCCATTGACAATTCCTTATAATACAACTACCACATTATCACCTACATGACTGGCTCTTCTAATCATTTTTGTCTATTTCATTGTTACACACTGTTACTCAGTGTGCACCAACAGCCAAGTGATCTTCTGAAAATTTAATTATATCAATCACTCTTCTGCAAAAAATAAGTAATACTTCCCAACACGTTAGAATAAAATGCGAACTCCTCACCTCTGGCTCAGGAAGTTCTACTTGCGGTGTCTCCAGCCTCTCACCGAGCTTTCCTTTCACCACCATCCTCTCATTTTTCCACTCACATTGGTCATCTTGTTTCCCTACAAGCATGAAAAGCTTGACCTTGCCCCAGAACCTCCTTTATACCTGATGTCCTCTCTGTCTTCTGTGATTTGATTCCAGTTATTCACATAGTTCATTCTGTTTAATTCAGCTTACCACCTAAATCCCAACCCAAGTAGGATTTCTTCACCTACTTGCTCAGTTTGAAAACTGTTTTCTGTTACTCCTTATTCTCAATGTGCTTTTGTTTCTTGGTCCTTGTAGCATGTGCCAGTGTTGTGCTTTCTCCTCCTTCTACCCATAGTGTGAGACTAACTGGGTTGCTTGTCATTTTTTACTTAAGCCATGTATCTTCACTTCTCTAATTTTTGTCATTCTGATCCATTTCTAGCAATTTCTTTATATCTCCACTTCTTATAATCTCCTACTCAATCTACAAAGTCCTATTTAAATATGTTCTACTTTCTGAATACTGCCTTATTTACATTGCCTGACAGATGGGAAGGTTTGCACCTAGTCAGTGTGCCAGCCTCCTGTTTTGGGAAGGCTCCTTATATAAAATAGGGCTGGCCAGTTATATATATTTTAGCCTACATTCCAACAGAAAGCTACATCCTGACATAAAGGTTTATATGTAGTAAATTTATTTGTGAAATGATTCCAGAAACTAGAGATGAATGAATTCTTCTTCAATATTGTCTGCAATAGAAAATTATTCCTTTGAAATTGGAAAATTTTTTTATAAACAAATAACACTTTCTGCTCTTGTATTGGAATCCTAAATTTTTCAACTCAGTAATATCACAGAAACTCAGGGAACATTGCAGTATTGGATACAGGGATACTTAAAAGGACAGAAAGGATAATTTGATTAATATCAATCATCTTTCCCTTTGTAATACATTCTGAATCCATCAAGAATTAATATATGCACATCACTTAAAAGCTCTATTGCTATGTGGATTTAAAAGTTTTACATTTTAGTAAGGAAATTTTCATATTTATGTATCACAAAAAGAATAAACCACTGCATACCACCTACTCCGACATGTACTGTCTCTGGCAAGAGTGTTTTAGGCTTCTAGATAAAATAGTAAACTTTAATCATTGCTGTCCTTACTCTGAATATTTCTTTGTTTTCTTTCTTTCTATCTGTCTGTCTGTCTGCCTGTCTGTCTGTCTTTCTTTCCTTCTTTCTGGCAGAACCAGGGATTGAATTCAGACCCTTGCACTTGCCAGGGTAGTGCTTACTCTACAGAGCCATCTCCCGGCCCCCCTTGTTTTGCTTTCTCCTTCTATTTTTATTATATGTTTTACATTTCATTGAAATTTGGTCTGTAAAAAGACAAACAGAACATAGTTATTTTTGTGGTTGAAGAAATTCTTGGAAAATTGTTTCTTGATATAGAGTAAAATCCACCATGGGAGAAGGTCCCATGTAGCTCCTAAGGCCAGCTTTCAGATGTGAGTCTAATCCTTCTGGCATCTCATTCTGCAATTTCTAAATGATATGGGAATTGACTGCAGTAGACGATTATCAAGAATCATGTCAGAACCTACTGGGGAATGAATATTCAGCCTTAAGAAGAACCGACACACTCTGTGTCAGTGCAACTCGGTGTGAGGAACACTTGCTGGCAACATTGTATTTTGGAAATAAGTCTGGACTGTAACATGATAATTCTTTTCTCTTTGATTTCTATTTTCATTATAATAATGAAGGTAATACAATTATGCCAAACTAAGAGTAAAATAACCCTATAACTTAGACTCTCAAAGACCATGCACTTAATATGGTGATTCATTTGTTTATTGTTTTTCTTCAATCTATCTATCTACATATATGTATATTTAGAAAAACAGTAATATAATGATAGTTATACATGATATAAATACTGATATCAGTATTTGGAGACACAACATACGGGGAGTAGTTTTTATGGGAAGTATTAAAAGGACAGAAAGGCTAATTCCATTAATATTAATCATTTCTCTCTTTACAAAAAATTGGGTCACTCAAGAACTAATATGCATATTTTTCTGCAATACCAAGTGTTGTTCTGTATGTACTTTTGATTGATATATCTTAAACATATTTTTATTTTATCTCTTATTCTTTGGTAGGTTGATTATAACAACATCCACACAAGGTTGTTGCATAGATGTACCATAATCAACCTACCTGGTGGGCAATAGGTGTTTCAATTCCAGCTACTATGTGCAGTGTCATGGACACAGATTGCTTTTCATTTCTCACCAGCATTTCCTTTGAGACATTAACCGCCCCTTGATTACAGAGATCATTCAGTCCCGCACATGCATTATCTTTCTTTGGCTACACTGACCATGACTGTGGCTTAATCGACAGCTGCCTTGGGAATAATAATCCACACTCAAGAGAAATCTCTTGCAACTGACATGGAGATCAGAGGTGAAAGTGTCAGGAGAAGCTGTACTTCTTCCTCCAAATGTGTTGTTAAATTGTGATTTTGAGCCCAGAGCTCCCAGAAGTTGAGGAGTTGAGAGGAAGGAAAGCATAAAAATTAAGACAGAATAAGAAATTTAAGAAGCGAAAAGATGTGATCATTTTCTGGATCAAACTGTGCCTAGAATTATACTACACCTGAATTTCAGAATCACATTAGTTCATATATTCTTTTGTAATTTTTACTATTACTTTTGCTTACACTAGTTTGGTCGTAATTTCTGATCACATGTAACTAATGATTTTAATACATCAGCCTGTTAAATTTTCTATGAAGAAAATACACGTTCATCTCATTTTGTTCAGCATTATTATCTTGAGGCACCCACCATTAATAACTCCATCGCTGTAACACATTAATGCGTCCTGGGAAAGAAACCTGGGAAACACTGAATTGTATTTGCTTTATACTTTTATCAAGACAGAATGAGTTTCCCTCCCACAGACCATTATTTTGAGAGTCTATTTGCTTCCTCAAGATGAGCCCAGCACACGGCTGTTGCACAATGGAAAGGCAATGAGTGGGTGAGCAAGTGATTGAATTTGCTGTGTGAGGAGCCCCAAGAGTTTCTTTTAAAAGACACATTGATTCCCCCAGGCTGTGATCAAACACTGTATCAAGTAGTGTGAAGCACACTGTGCTCTTTGGTCCTTCAATTTTATATGGCAGTAAAAATCCTTCATTGTGTTTATTGCAATTTTTCAGCATGAAATGTAAGCTGAACTTTAAAAACATGGGCTTGCTCCCTGGCAAACTGATGTAAGGGCCCATAAAGGCTTAAACCCAGATCCTTGCTGCTTGTACATATTTTGGGTTTAAAATCTAGGTATCTCAAAAAGGACTAGCTGTTTAATGAAAGCATAAATTGAAAGAATCACAAATATATTTTTGGCATCCATGGATCATATCTAAATCCTAAAAATAAGGGCTGGTCTGATAACTCAGGTGACTAAAATGCCTGCTTGGGTGGAGTGCAGAGGCTGGGTTTGATCCCTGGTATGCTGTGCCCACCCTTCCCTCTGGGTGTGCTGAGATGGTGATTGAGACTGGGTGGCTCAACCCTGTAACCCCAGCACTTCGGAAGTTGAAAACAGTGGAATCACTGTGACTCCAATCTACGTAGTGAGACCTTGTAGACCCTGTCCTGAACACAGAAAAAGAAAAAAGAAACATTAAATACTCAAAAATAGTGTTCCAGGCCAAGGGAACAGGAATGAGGAGGCCTTCATGTTCCATTTTGCATCTCCGACACTGGATAGTACTTGTAATTTTTCCCTTCTTTGCTTTTCCTGAGATTCCCCATACTCTGTCTGGGGTTACTAAGAGGTAAAGGAGAAAAATCATACCAAATTTTGCTCTCATCATATAATTTAGATCCACTTGATATTAGAATTATAAGGGAATTCTACATTAGGGAAGGAGGTGTCAAGCAGTTACAGGGCGATTTCTGGCAGTGTTCGGTAGGTGACCACAGGAAAACAAAACACAGCACAGTCAGCAGCAGGCTTGTCAACTGTAGCAATTTTTCTTGCTTGAGGTAAGTTTATTTTGGTATTTCTCCTTTCCTTCTGATAGTATTACCCTTCTGTGATATTCTGGTATCAGTTGATTATAACAGAATCTAACATGTTATTTTATCACCATGCTTCATCCAAGCTGTCTAGTGCCTAGATTCAGAGAATACCATGCTTGAAGGGCAATCAAAGCCCCGCAAGGCTCAGTTCTTCAGGGACCAAGAACCTCAGAAGCATGCGATCTTTCACCAGGACATTCTGTTTCTAGGGGCAAAAGGCAAGGGGGCCACAGAACTCTGTTTCCTCCTCCAAGGGCCCCTTTCATTCCCCTTCCTCTCAGGGCTGCTATTTTCTTGAACCCATCCCTGTTCCCTTCATCATTATGCCCCTTGTCCTGTTTATAGCAACTTTCCCAAGTCGGCAGTATGTTCCCTGTCATCATCAGTCCTCCTCACTAGATTAATTCCATTACCTGTTCTGACCCCTGCCTCTCTTTCCCAAAACCCTTCCCGGAGTCCCATGAATTTCTAGGTCAATCAGCAAACTCTTAGCTCCACTCACGTCTTCCTTAACCAAGAACTTGCTCTCACCATATGGTGTTCCTTTCTCTGCAGCACTCTCAGAGGAGCTCCTCTCTGTGCTACCATTCTTGCGTCTTGGCAGCAGGTGGCAGGTTAGATGTACTACTCCACTGCTGGATTCAGGCCATTCTCTTCTTTCTTTATGGATTTTAGTAGAGTCTACAATGTCTCACTACACAGATCGGACTCATAGTGATCCTCTTGCTTTTAGCCTCTCAAACAATGGGATTATAGGTGCACACCACTAGGCTTATTTTCAATCTCAATCTCAGGGTACCCCAGGAGCAGGAGCAGGGCCAGCACAGCCATTCTTTCTTAAAGCAAATCTGCTCAGCACTGACTGCTTCATTTACTGTCACCACCACTCCCCTTTCTTTGCCATCAATCTTCAGCTCATCCTTGTACCTTCTGTGCTGTCCTATTTCCTCCTGCTATACTGTTGCTTTTACCGCACTGGCAGCATCATAATTCTTGACAGTTTCTGTAGCTACAAAGGTGATCTTTTCAATGTGACCAGTTTTTCCCTCTTGTTCTCTATTGCCTTTCTCCATGCTGTTTCAAATTATCTCTCTCACCTGTCCCACCCCACCTCTCTTTCCTTCTCTTCTGTCCACCTTATGTTCCAGTTGTCTGTGGCATCACTTGAAATTTACTATCATGACTGCTTTCTTGCAGCTCCACCACACTTGTCACAAACCTAGTGCTGTTAAGCTCTCTGTGCATTTGATGCCTCCACCACCACCTTTGAACTTTGAACAACAAAAATTGCTGACTTATTTGATTTTTATCACTATTTTTATTCTGCTTTACCTTCTCTTTCTCTCAGCCTTTAGTCTTTTCTCCGGACTTTAATAGGCAAAAATAAAATAGCCGAGATTCTCTTGCTAAAATGGAAGTTGGAATTTTGCTAATGCATGATTCTGCACTTTAAAAGACTCTAAACAGTGACAGTGGCACTGTCGCATCCAGTGCCAAGAGCTGACTATGGGACTTACTGCATTCCCTAAGTTTCTACTGCGTATCCTCCATTATGACAAGTAGATCTTGCACCCTACTTTCCTTGGAAATTGAAGCAATCACAGGAAATGACCCGTAAGTGCCACGTGCCACCTTTGCCCAGAGTTTTGGCTTAGACTCGCGCATCACATTTTAACAGTTGCTCCGTTTCCTCACCAAGGCGAACATGCACACTGCTATCTTTCCATTTTACCTTGATTTGTCACCTTAGTCAGGCAATAGTCTCCTGTCAATTTTGAAACAGGTCTTAAAATACCTAATACATCATCATTCCTAGAAGTATACAGACACACTTGAGAGTTCATTCTGAATTAATGAAAATTTTCTCCCTTCACCTACTTATTCCTGCTGTCCCCCATTTTCTTTCCTTGACAGCTCTATCTATAGTCAGGATTTCTAGTTATTCTAGGTGAATTCCTCTTGTTGTTAGTCCTATCAGCTTTGTATCCTCATCACTGTAAGAAAAATGGCCTTCTAATGTGAGCGGGGTCCTCCGTGTCACTGCTCGTGGAAGATCACCTCCCATTCTACTTACTGTCAAACTCTCTGCACATCCTCCTTTCCAACAGAAAAGTTCTTTCTCCTTGAAACGTTCACTTTGCTTCCAATTTTGTATCTTGTTCGTGTAATCTGTGTCCTACATTTCTTGCTTATGTTCACTCTCTTAGACCTGTTCTTCTTTGTTCCCAACTTCTTTACATTTTTGTAGCCACAGCTCAGTCCTGGGACCTCTCTTTCTTTCTGTTTCTCATCATTCCTATTTGATTTCAGATAGTAATTATGGGAAGAATGATATAATAATGCTATGATACAGCATCTAGAGAAATTTCACAGTGAAACCTATTCATGCATATAATTGATATGTACTAATGACAAAAAGTTCTAATTTTTTTTCCTCTTGGCATCTTCTTTGAAATTACTCTAACCATTATGCTCTTTCAAAAGCTGTATTTGCATTTCAGACAGTCTACCAATCTTCCCCTCCTGAGGGCCTAAGAGGCAATTAGGGTAGATGAAAACTGAGCTCATTGGTTCTCTCACTCTTCCTGCCCCTGCAACCTTCCTAGCCTGAAGGCTTTCCTTTCTTGCTTAGTATTTTTTCTTTCAGTTCAGGACCCAAATCTTGTTGTCTTCCTTACTCTTTTTCCTTAAGATACACTGCACATTTGTTCTATCAGTAAGTCCCCCATTCTACTTTCAAAATGTATTCAAAATCCATCCCGTCCTTGCTCTTCTGAGAACCAAGCCACCATGTCTAGTGTATTCTACTAAATCAGTCTCTCCTTACTCACTCTTAATGTCTTAAGAGGCATGGTTAGTGCTTGGAACCATGCAGAGTGACAAGTGCTATATGTGTGTCTATACATGTATATATACATATATATATGATAAAGTTTAATTTATAAATTATGTACAGTGGAATTTAAGAATAACCAATAAAATAGACAACTATAGCAATGTACAAGTTATTTAAAACTCATGAATTACTTATTCCTGGGATGTTCTTACTTACTCTTTGCAGACACAGTTGATCACATCTAATTTGAAGCTACAGAAAACAAAATTGTGAAGAAGTGTGCACAGCTGTGATCTAATTAATCACGCAGTTCTGCTTTGCCAAGTCTGGCTGTCCCAGGAGCTACGAGGGTTCTCTCTGAGAAGTACAAAGCCCATGCTCCTGCTCTGCTTCTGCTCCTCCGCAGTTGTCACTGCTAGCAGACCAAGCGCCAGCACTCCAGCCACCAGCTAGTGCTCTCCTCGCCCTTGCTGTCGTCCCAGTGTCACCCATCGTGTCCTCCTGCTGCGCTCAGCTTCTGCATTGTCAGCTTCTGATGCCAGGCACGGCTTAGCTCCTTGGCCTGAGGTAAAGGCCCCCAACCAGCCATCTGTCTTCCTCGCTCCCTTAATTCCTTCACACTTTTATTCAAGGGCCGAGTTCCCAGTAAGGCATATTCTGATTAGCTTTTCTAAACTTTCCTCCAAGATATTCTGATTTAAGTTCCTCTTTTTGTACTAATCAGTCACATGGAGGACTTGCTTTACTCACATCATTGTCTTTCTTATTAATTAAAATGACTGGAATGTGTGATTACTGGGAAAGGCCCTTTTATTTTTAATGTTTGTTTTTTTTTCTTTGTTTTTGCTTCCTTGGTACCCAGATCAGTGTCTGGACACATCCAAGAGAGTGAAAATGTGTTTCTTAAATAAATAAGACAGTTCATAATTCATAATCTTATAAGATAACAAATATGCAGTTGTTTCCTTTCTAGGAGCTACATCCTAAGCCCCCAGTGGATGCTTAAAATGTGAAAGAGCACGCACGCCCACGATAAACTTAAATTTATAAAGTAGGCACAGTAAGCAATGGGTAATGACAAAGATAAAGGGAACAATCATCACAGTGTACTACGAGCACACGGCTCTAGCATCTCACCTGAAGGGAGCACTGCAAGCTTGTCTTGGCTACACCCAACTGCCACTGTCACTGTGCTTACATTGAGGCCATTATTGAGGGACACAAGGACACAACCACAGTGCCACCTCCACAGCAACAGCAGATCTGATGACGGAGATAACTACTAAGTGATCCAGGAGCAGGTAGTACACGGAGAGTGGACCTGGGGGGTAAGGACGTGGCTCACACTCTTTCAGGATGATGCCACATGGCCTGAGATTGGGACATGATGCACAGAATAGTATTCGATTTAAAATGCACAAATTGCTTATATTTGGAATGTTCTATTTAATATTTTTGGGCCACACTGGATTTGTATTACTAAAACTAAGAAAAGTAGAAATGAAGATTAGGGAGAAAGTTCCTGTAAATAACTTAAAAATTTTGGTAGTTTTCTTCTTGAGACAGATGTTCAATAACATTCCAGTAACTGTTAAGGACAAAAACTGAGTGTGATAGCAAAATCTTGGAAAAAACCAAGATGTCCATCACATGAGGAATGGTTGAAAAAGATGTGGTATTTCTATATAATGGAATATTACTCAGCTATTACATGGATGACACAGACAAAGGATCTACAGAATAATGTACAGGACTACAAGATAAACCCTGAGAGGACTTCACTGACTACATAGGAAATATAAAGTACATGTGTTGGTATATAAGTCTTGTTCTATCTAGGTCTTAACCATCCAGCAGAAAAGTATAAAAATGAAGTACACATCGCAGGGCCATAATATTAAGCTGAGTTGTATGTGGCTATGGTCGACAACTTCTTTGAATAACTCGCTATTGTTGTGGAATGCTGGACTGTGTTGGATTATGGTGTCGAGTTCAAGCACCTAACTTAGTTGAATGACAATGGAGTGCCCATCTCTGACAGGTGTAGACAAAGGAAGGGGTATAGAAAGGAAGACTCATGATGTGTGTGTATAGACAGTACAGTTGGGATAGATAACGCTGTGCTTCTACATAATCCTATGAGAGGCAAGATTTGCACTGATGGTGGTTGGACAGGATATTATGTCGGCTTCTAGTACTATCGTCATACAGTAGGAAAATAGTTATTGAATTTTTAATATAATTCAGGTATTAGAAATAAGATAAGTAAGCAGCTATCCTCTTAATTTACTGATAAGAGATATCTGCTAAAATAATATCTGTAAATATAATATCATGTATGCACCTTGTACGATACGAAAACAGTATGAAAACAGTTTGCAATGTATTAATTTATCGAATCTGTCTTGTTAAGGTGTCTTGAAACTGTCTGATTGATATTTGTACTTCAATTAAAAAATAAATTAATTAATTTAATTAAATTTTTAAAAAAAGGACAAAAACTGAGAGTGGTCACCTGAAATTGGGCCAGATTTACTGTATTCATACTACAAAACCCCCCTTTCTTCTTTATCTTCTATTCTTTTATTATTTAAACTTTTCCTTTCTTCTTCTAGAGCCCAAAGTGGCAAACAGGATATCAGTCATGGTAGCTTTGTTAGAGGATAGGAATTCTTGGAACACATTGATTTGTTAGTTTTCCAGCATTAATCCAACCAATGTGTGTTATAAGAACATATATAACTTTTCTCTTTTTTAGTCAATTTTGTTTAATTTCTGGTAATCTGAACAAATGACTTGAAGACATTATGCAATACAGCAACCACTGTCAAATTCCTTTTGTATTGTTTGATGAAAATCTGTATCATTTCTAATTTTGTTTCTCCTTTTTTGCTATTTTGTATTCTCTTTATACAATAAAACATAAAAACTTTTAAAGGAGAACCTCTTGATGTTATAATGGAACTACTTAAACTTGCAGCCATAACCTTCATCACCCTGTGAATTACTCTGTGTGTTAGTTATTTTCTCTCATTGCTGAACAAATACCTGACACTCAACATGAGGGAAAGAAAGGTTTATTTATCTCACTGTTACCAGAGGTTTCAAGACACTGGAGGAGAGGCTGGGGCGCTGCTGTGTCCAGGATGACCCTCTCCACATGCGCAGAAAATTCAAGCTAGCCAGTTTGATGGTTCTTCAGGCCTCCCTGGCCCACTCCTCAGGCCCAGCCCTTGTCCTCTAACCTCTTCCTCAATCTATTTTCTCCTCCAAATGCATCTGCCCCATAACTTACATGAGACTTTGGGGGGACAACTAGACCCAAACCATAACACTCTGTCTACTGGAGAGATCTTCCCTGACATTCCACACCTGCTTAATGCACATAATCCATGAGATATAGGAATCATCACAAAGGGAACAATGAATAGTCAGAAGTATAAGGCCTTATTTGTGGAAAATCTTCCATGATCAACAGATTCTCCCACGCATTCCATAATTAAGTTCTGGATTGGTCTCAATTTTACAAGATTTTCACGTAAAAAAATTTACTAGAAGTTGCACTAAAGTTCTTATTCGTTCTTTGTTTTTGACTCAGAATCTTAATATGTCCCTTATACCTTTCTAAGGAGATGACTGGGGTTCTAAGTTGCTGCCGAGTGCACACTGTTTGTGTAGTAAATATCATCTAAGCATGTCCAGTGTGCACTGAATCATGCAAGCTCAGGTGCTGGAGGTAGTAAATCATCCACCTCTGACACTTGCCACTGGATTCCTTCTCTAATACCCCCTGTGATTAAGTATACATTGCCTCTTGAAGAAATGGAAGCACATGAGTTTTACAGAGTTATTCTATGTTGAGTCATAATCTCTAACCCTTTCATTTATAATACTGTCCTTGACTTTTTGTACGGCAGGAGGACTCACTAGAAAACACTTAGATTCAGAACTAGATTCCCTGGGCTCCCGTCTGATTGCACCACTTGATAGGGTCGCTGTTTTCAGGACTACATTCATCTGCTGGCTTTCACTTTATAAGTCTCTTGAGTGAAATGAAATAGGTAAACCACAGTAACAGGACCTTGAAGCATAAAATGGCTCAAACTCAGTAGAACCTAACTGCTCTACATTACACAGCAGGTACACAAGTTGTTAGAGCAGCCCACTTCTGTGAACTCAATAAGTGATCCAGGCTAACAGAGCCACCATGATACCTAGAATTGGCTTCCAATCTGTCTTATGACTTTTCTTTCTTTCTAACCAGAAGGGGAAAAGCATGCCAGAGCATGTGACAAGTGAGAGTTGTTTGTGTGTGTGTGTGTGTGTGTGTGTGTATAAATTATTGTATGTGGAAATGACTCCCAGATTATTTACTAATGTTGTATTGACTAGGCCACTCGGGCTATGAGTATAGTGGGAAATATCTCAGAGGTAGGCCTTCAAAAAAGGCAAACACAAAGTTTTTGGCTTCTATCATACATGCCAAACAGGACAATAATTCCACAGAAAGATGAAAAGTGATGCACACACCCATGCTATATGCAGTCATGCTTATTTTTAATTTTTATACTTTGCATACAAGTAAACAAACACTTTTTTTCCCACGTAGTTTGACATTAAAATGCTTAAAGCCAGTCATGATATGTCATTTGGTTATTTTTTTGTTTCCTACTTAAGTACTCTGTTTTGTTATTCCCCGGAGAATGTTATCTCAGTGCTGAAGCAGCCATGTTCTCCTGCTTTGTACATGCTTTGAAGGTGGGGTGTAGTCCTGGGCATAGCACTTCAGGAACAGAGCGAACACTCAGAGGAGAGGAGAGCTCCTTCTTCTCTTCTTTGAATTTCTCTGTATCTTGTAGTATAGTGCATGGTGAAAATAGCTTTGCAGGAAAACTCATCAGTGTGGATTTATTTTGACCTTGCAGTGGAAAAAACCCTTAAGTATGGCATCCTTATATTGCTTTGCATTTCAAAAGTGTTCTACTTCCCTTTGTCTGAAATACAATTTTTACATCAATTAGAAAAGCACCAAAATGATCAAGAGAAATTTCTGCATGTCCAATGGGCAAAACTATGCAGGCTTACAATATAAAGTCCATGCCTTCCCATTATTTTTATTCAACAGTCTCTTTATCAATACAATTTTTAAATTATAGAAATGCTATATTGATTCAGTACAATTTTGTATGAACCAAATTCCACAGCTAAAGTAAGTGCTTCTGAAAATGTAATTCAACTCCTTATAAAACTACACAAGGAGGTATACAGTTTTACAATACAATGATATTGGACATGAATTATAATGAATGCAATGTACTTTCACCTATATCCTCATTAGAAATACTTGCTGCATTCATATAGATAGTTTATCTAAAAGAATTCTCGTGAAAATTATTTAAATTGGGACTTACTAGGCCTGTTAGATAGCTTGGTGGACTAACGCACCTGCTGAGGCAGAGCGCAGGACTGGCGTTCAGTCCCTGGATTGTCATGCTAGCCCCGCCCTTGGAGTGCCCTGAGACAGCCATTGAGACTGGGTGCGATGGCACGTACCTGCAATCCCAGTGCTTGGGAGGCTGAAAACAGGAGGATTGTTACAAGTCTGATCTGTGTAGTGAGACCCTGCAGAACAGGTGGGCCTTATCCTAAAATGCATTTTAAAAAATTGAGTCTTACTTATTTTTCCCATTATTATAAATGACACTCTATTAAATCTCCTGTGCTTATCTCATTGTACATTTCTGCCATTTTCCTTTATATTTAAACTTACAATCACTAGGCTCCTCAAGACCACACATTAGCAATCATAAGAGACAGAGAAACACTTTACCTAAAAATTTAGTGTACATTTCCTTTCAATTTTGCCAACAATGATAGAAAATACCTGCTTCCATATAATTTCACTAAAATAAAGTTTAATGTCTCTTTTTTTTAATTTAAGTAATGACTAAGATAGTCTTTCAGATATCCTAGCAATAACTTTAATGGTTATTTCCAGTTTTTTACTTTTCTTCCAATTTTGAGGGAAAAAGTTATATCCTAATATTGTCAACAAATGAAGTGTTCCCTACAAGCTAAAAAAGAAAGGAAAGGGATTGTGTCTAGGAGCATCCAAAAGTAACTTTGCCCTTATCTGTAGAACTTTTATATAAGGCCAAAGGAGTATGGCTGGAAGGGAATTTTAATGACTGCTATTCCTGGTTTCATGTTCACACATTTTTCCCTAACGACGCACAGTTTGTTTTTTTACCTTGAGAGAATCATGTGTGATTCTGTCATTGCTTATTACAAATTTGAGCAAATGTTATGGCTCTTATGCAGACAGACTCCTGGGAGAAGCAGTCATGCTAAGACATGCCCAGCCTCTGGTTGCACAGGGCTTAGCTGCCCACACCGCACCCAACAGCCTTTCATCTTTGCATCATGTTTCCCTTTGCACAGAGCAATCCACATGTCTTGTTGCATGTGGTCCTCAACAGGACTTTCCAAGGACAAGAGGCAGGAAAGACCATTGCATCCATACTTGAGAGACTCAAACTAATTATTAGCAAGTATGTATAGCCAATTAGAGAATAAAATAAGGCTCTTTTAACTTTAAACTCAATGTTATTTTAATTTTACCCTTTTTATTTTTTATCTATTTATTTTTTATTTAGGACAGTGTATACAGGGCATACAGTGTCTCACTGTGTAGATCAGATTCGTACCGTTCCTCCTTTTCATAGCCTCCCAAGTGCTGGGATTACAGTCATGCACCACCATGCCCAGTCTCAATAGATGTCTCAGTGAGCTCCAGGGATCTATCTTCTTTAAAAGGGGCAGGGATTAATTTATTTCCATATGAGAAATAAGCAGAACAATGAAGGAGCAGAAAACAAAAATAAGGATTTGCTATTATGTGAGGATGCAGGCCATTTCACTTAAAGACCATGGAGAATTCCACTGCTCATTTCAATACTGGAATAACTATATTTTTCTTTATATTTTAGAAACAAAATTAAATAACGTACTCTACTTTTGTTTACATATAGTTGCAGTGTAGTTTATTGTCGGTTTATAGTAAGGTGTGAAGTCCTACTCATGACATGGTTTGGCACCAAATGAAAACACTGAGTCTATAATTTGTGAAATCAAAGAGCCAACAATTCTCAAGTGGATCCCAGTAAAGTCTTATTAGTGAGGCAACTAAATTACATGCCTAGGTATTCCCACTGGTACAGCGCCAACAGACTAAATGAAGTTGGCAATATTTTCTTTTTTACGTATCAACTGTAGATCTAAGGTAACACATAACTTCTGACATGATTCTGATGTCTGCAACTTGAAGTTGTTTCTGTGCCTTTGTACCACCTCTCACTTAAGTTTTTAATTAAAGTTATTAGTAGAGAAGACACAATATTTTTTTTCACTTTCCTAATTATAACTCAAGTTACAAACCATTTAATCTGGTTGTTTTGGTCAGTTCAAAGTACCCAGATTTTTGAGTGAGTAAAAACAAATGCATCATGTAGTTTTTATTCTGTTTGAATCAAATTACATCAGCGAAGCTGTGAACCTTGGACAGTGGCATTGGGGAATTAGCCAGTAAGGGAAAATGTTTCAAAATATGAAAGTAGCTCACAGTTTTGCATTCATTCAGACTTGTGTTAACTTGTCTTATTTCAGCATCACATCAAAACTCTTCTCTAATTGTGTCTCTTTCAAATTGTATCCAGTTTGTATGTTTTGTGTTTGATAGTGTTTTTTTTTTTTCCCTGGGATGAGGTACCTTGATCATTTTCTTGGTAAGTTTCTTAGTTCTAGCAATGAAGGAGAACTTTCCCTATTGATGAATACCTTTCTTTCTTATTTAGTCTTTTTGCTTGGTCTACATACAGTTAGGGCTTTTGATAATCACTTATTTATTAATAGTGCTACTACTAATAGCAGGGGCTATAAGTGTATTATATTTAGATAGTTCTTTCTATCCACTGAAACTTGTGTTCAATTACCTACAACGTATCAGCCCACTTAATCTATATGACAACTTTATGAGCTGGGATCAATGACCTTTTTCTCTCCCAAATAGGAGGACCCTTAATTAGAGAAGTTACCTAGTTACCTCATGGCTTCATAGGCAGTAAGTTATTTGTGCCAAAAATTTAACCAAAACAAAAAACTGGATTTTGCATATTCATATGGGGTAGGCTGCACTTTAAATTTTAATCTTAAAACTTGTAATATTGGTGTTGTTATAGGAATTATCTAATACAAAAAGCACAGCATTGGACATCTAGAGTTCTCCTGTTCTCTATTTGGAAGGGATAGATAATACCTCCTGCAGTGCTTTTTCTCTGCAGCATCATTGGTCATTTTCCTGAGGAAAGATTGCAAACCCAAAGCATGTGCTACAAAAATAAGATTTAAATCCAAACTGTGTTGAGACTTAGTTAACCTTAGGCAGGAAGGAAAGATACCAGATAAATGCCAAAACATCAAACTTCAAGCCTGACAAATCCAACTGTGTGACTTTTAGCAAATCCACACTCCTGCCAGCATCTGAGAGTTATACTCATAAAGTAACAAACAACATAAATGCCACTCAAAGACTATTTAGATTTATAATTCTCTGCTTTGTAGGTCATTATTGCTGGTCATTCTTCCATGGGAATATTTTTCGCAGGATAGTATAGGCCTTCCTCTTTTCTATATCACATGTTCTCACGTACATGATACTGTAGACCAGTAGCCCCTCCCCCAGCCTGGCAATATTTGGAAAAGTAGGAAAGATTTTTGACCGTCAGGTTGCATGATGTTAATGGCACCCAGCGGGTAGAGGTCAGGAATGAAACTACACATCCTATATTGCACTGGACATTTTCTATGAGGAAAATTTGTCCTCCCTAAAATGTCAATAGTGTGTCTACCATGAAACCTCTTACTAAATTAAATAACTGCTACAATGAAAAATTCTAATCTTACCTTGCTGCAAGTCATCAATGATTAATAACCATCATGGCTCTTTTTTGTTTTTCTATTTGCCTGTAATGTATAATTTGTTGTCCCTCTTGCCATTACTAATATGTGTCGTTTGTTCATGTAATTACTAATAAGAATAGAAGTGCAGAAAATGGACCAGTCAGTTGCTGCCAGCTATTTCCTGTTTGTTGTGAAAAGAGAGAGCTATAACTCATTTTATACTTGCTGTTTCCCTACCTCCAAATGCATTTTCTTTTGAAGTGTGGATTCCTGATCAAAAACTACTGAGGTCTGAGTATCCCCAATGGGAGAATTCAACACTGCCAGATATCACAGTGGTGCAGACCTTAATGACGCCCAATTTTATCTGTACAAAGACGGTCATGTATATAAAATATCATTAAAATAACATACTTTTCAAAGTATCTGCATTTTACATCATCAGCTAAAGAGCTGTGGTGGTTGTAGAATGAAATAAAAATTCTTCCAACATAAGAAAAATTCCAAACAAGGTCTGCTGCTATGAAACACACACCCACAAAATGAAGGCAGTTCATCACTGCTGATGAAATGGAGCACTTGGTGAAGTGCAGCAGAAGGAAGCCATGTTATCTGGTTGGATGTAAGAGTTGTGGGCTTTCAGTTTGAATCAGAATCAGTAACAAAATGCCTCTAAGATTTCTGTGGAAATGTAACTCCTAGAATTAAAGTGTGATAACTTTAGAAGAGCAGCCCCTTAGGCAGCCTGCCTCAGTCACTCCTCTTTGTTTTGTCATGAACGACTGTAGTCAGGCTATTTAAAGCAACTAATACATTCAATTGTCTGTTAAAAATGTCTGCAGAGAGCCCCTCAAATAGACCGCAATTTGATTTATGTCTTTTTTTTTCCTAAGTAAAATGGCAGGATTTGATAAAGCTTAAAATGTGCATCTGTTATGATGACAAAGAAAGGTGAAACAGTGAAGAGGAAGATTAGAAATCAAAGACACCTGCAAACACAAGTTAAAGACCTTCAAGTAAAGAGATAAAAATCCCTTCTGATCGTATACTCTTCTTAGACAAAAGAAGTTAGGAACGAAATAAGCAAGCTGCCTTAGAGCGACTTCATCATAGTAATCTTTAGTAAAATAATCTTTTAAAAATGGCTACGTTTTGTATCTTGCAGTGTGAGCACCATTAATCTTCATTTAAATGCAATTAAAGGAAATGAAGTTTTCTTCAACCATTCTCCCTTTCACTAATCTAGCCAGTAATTGCTGATGACCTACTGTGTGAGAGGCCCTGTTTTAGAAATGAGACCTCACAGTCATTATAGCCTTTGTTGTCTGCTGCTGCATAGCATTTGGCCCCCAAATTGAGCAGCTTAGACAAGATAAGAATTCATTATCCCCCAGAAATTACATAACAGATAATTAGGAGTAGTAGGGTTGAGTAGTTCTAGCTCAGGATAGCTCATAGCATTGCAATGAAATTTTGCAACCAGGGAAAGACAGACAGAGAGACAGACAGACAGATAGACAAGCGGGAAGGCAGGCCAATAGAGATCCTCCAAATACTCCAAAGCAACAGGAGCATCAGTTTCTAAGACGATTCATTTACCTGGTGTTATTTGTTAGCAGGAACCTTCAGTTTCTCTCCATGGAGTACCTACTAATAGGCAGCTGAATGTGCTGATGATAGTGTCACCAGTCTTAACCATAATAGGCAAGCCAAAGAGAGGTAGTCAGTAGCCATAATTTCTCTTAAAGCCTAGACTTGGCTGTTACATGTTGGAACTTCTATAATATGCCATTGGTTGTACAGGGCACGCCTAGAAACCATGAAAAACTGTGAACAGCAGGAGGAATTATTTTTTGAAAAGCTTTTTTTGGGGGGAAGCTTTCTTTTTTGAGGGGGTTGTTGTATTGTTTGGGGGTACAGGTAATTCAGCCAAGGCTTCCACACTAAGCTACATGCACATTCATTGTCTTGCTCTCTTTTTCATTTTGTTTTCTTTTGAGTCAGTCTGCTAATTTGCTGAAACACCTGGAATGGAGTCAAATTTTCAGTCCTCCTGACCTAGGCCTCAGAGGACGCTGGCCTTCCAGGAGTATAACGTTGCATCTGGCATACTGGATCTTTTTGGAAGCTAGTTAACATAACAGCTGGAAACTTATTATTATTAGCAATGAAAAGTAAAACAAATTCTCTTCTTTTATGGAGCTTATGTTTTGGTGGAGAAGATAAACAATAAGCTATTGCAAGTAGTGAATTGTTCTATACAAGTGCTTTGCTGTAATCATGATAAAGCAGAGCAGAAATCGATTAGGTGATGAGACTGGAAATTTGTTTATAGTATCTTTCAGGAAATGTTCTCCAAAGTGGCTTTTAAAGTGAAGATCTACAAAGCAAGAAAGACTTATGCACCAGGGACCTTCTGCAAAATTGCTGCAGATAAGAAGCTCTTGACCTCCAATGGGCACATGGGGCCTACCGGTGGCACAGAAAAGAAGGCCAGTGTGGGAGGGTTGTGTGACAAAGAAGGACAGAATATAGAAAAGCAGGTGGCTGCAAGATAGATCACATATGGCCTCATAGGACAGAGTAAGGAATTTTGATTACATTCTAAATGTCATAGGAAAGAAACAATTGGAAATCATTAGTTTCAGGCTAGGTGAGAAAGTATTCAACAAGGTTAATGTACATACAAGTTGTATTTTTTTTTTTGGACAGATAAGTATATTATGCACATTTGGCTATGTTGGGAAATAAGGAACTGGTTGTTTTCCTTGAAACCATGGACAGAAGGCTTTGGGTCTTATAGTGTAGATATCAACAACTTATTATCTTTGTTAAAAAGCCAAATGAAATATAAAGAAATCCAGAGATTTCCCTTTCCAGCTCACACAAGCAATAGTGTTAAAGCTCTGCCACCAAATGACACAGATCTCTTAAGTCACTGCAGTCTGTCGCTTTGTAGTTTGTTCCTCCCCTCAACCTGCATTCCACACAAAGATAAGCTAGTCTGTACTGCATGTATATATTTTGAGCAACACATACAGTCTCAATATGTATGACATGCTCAGGAATTATTTGTTAGTTGGATATATGATTTGCTTAATTAATCCATAGAGGACAGAGCAGCTTTTCCAAAGAAGAATTGCACATCATTGTGCAGAAATCCAGAACACAGCAATATGAAAATCACATTCTGTATTCAAAATATGAGAAACTTTCCACCCATGATGCTTATACTTACACACATAATCCCGAAGGAACTAGTTATGGATTTGGGTTCAAGGCTATCACTAGATATGAAACACAACTAACCACGACAGCAGGGAGCCAAGAGATATTCTGCCCTTGACAGTGCTGGCTGTTTAAATCTTACACAGTTTCACAAAGGAAATTATTATCCACAATGCAAATATTTACATTAATTTCTTGCTTCTGGAAACAGATTTTTCTGCTTTTTTATACACTTTTATGGTTGGATGCTACATTTGTATTTTACCCATGGAGTTTATAATTACTTTCTCACTCCCCACTCCATTCCTTTTCAGTTTTATTCTATGATTGTACAACTCCTCAAAATGCCTTACTGACATTTTCTTCTCTTTATTCCAACATTTGAATTGAAAACTTACACATACTAAAGAATTTTTTAAGAAATGTGTTCATATTTTTAGAGAAAAGTCAGAATGGAAACAACAAATGCATTAAATAAATGAACACAAGGTACTTGCACACACAATATATAGTATCATTTATTTTAGATTTTAACCATCTAAGCAATAAAGGTCATTGAAGGGTGGATATGGAGACAATTAAGGTCATCAGGATTTACTGTGGATTATTAACTCTCTTTAAAATGATTCCAGACCTAATATTGTTCTAGGATTGCAGAGTGGCAAAAGCCATTTTTAATTATTAAAAGTAATTTCACATGTGGGTTAGCATTCATGATTGGAATTTTGAGTTATGCTGTTCTTTGGTAACAACCCGTTTCCTTTGTTTGGATAGACCTCAGGCACGGAGAAATGAAATACGATGTCCTTTAATAGGTGTTACTTCAAGAAATTACATTTCATCACCAGGCATGCAGCATTTCTGCAGCTGAAATGGAACCACAGCAAAACACAAGAAAAATTAGGCCCCATCATTACTATCTATTACTCAAGGTTTACTGCTGCAGTTTCTGGACCTTGAGTAAACAAAGGTTTGGGGAAAAAAAAGAAAAAGCAGTGTGCATGCTCTCCCAAGAAGTACTCACAAAGGCCTGGTGAAGGGCTCCAGCTCATGGCTATCATCTTGACTTCATACTGCTGGGAAGGTGGTGCTCATGGCCTAATGGGAGAAGTTGGGTGTGGTAGATTCTATTTATTTTTAAGGCAAAAAAAAAAAAAAAAAAAAAAGAAAGAAAGAAATTTGCATACCAGCCTTCAGCATAAAATATCTTTTACCAGCATTGTAAAAGTCACAATGAACCATTGTATCCATTGCAAGGCAGCCTTTTCTTTATGTGCCTGGCCACATGCTACTTAGCTGCTAAGCTCATTCAAATATTTATTTGTCACATGAAGGTTTTGTGAACACACAATGGACTTAAATTCCTACGGCCATTGACTTCATGCTGTAGTCATGTTAATGGATATTCACTCGCCTGCTCATTTGATAAGTACTGTTAGAACCTCCTGTGGACAAGGGCCTGAGCTAGGCATTTCTAGGTTTATGCACATAAGCGCTCTGGGCATTTGTTCCCTCAAGCGAATGAGAAAATTGAGGCTTTAAGAGATGCGGCACTGAAGTTAAATAAACAGTTGTCATTTTAGGTCACATTGCTCTGATTACAGTGGCCAGCAAGGTACACCAGTTAATCTGGGGACTGAACGGGGTCCTTGAGCTCACCAGGCCGGTACTCAGACTACTGAGTTACTCCCCCAGCCCCTACATTGCTCTGATTACAAAACCTAACTCTCAAGTAACAGGCTAGGTCATCGTAACATGGTACCAAATATATAATTTTCAATTACGTTGCTTCTACTACTTTTTATATACATATATATTTATGTGTGGAGATGCACTAGGATGTCATAATGATAAGATATGTGATACAATACAGTATATTAATGTTGAGCCTGGCTCACATTATTTACAAGAAATAACTCTTCCCAACTTGACATTCAGTGACATTACTTTGATCAGCTAATACTGGTCACAGGAGGAGTATTTATATCCTTAGTAGTAATTGCACATTACACAACTCTAGCTAGTTTTCCTCAAGTGCTGTTTGCTAATCACATAACAATCCCACTGATTGCATGATAGCATTTTATGATCGCTGTTGTGACGATTCATGTTAGGTCACTTGCTGCTTAAATACGTGATTGTGATTTAATAATATCTTACAGCTTGTACACGATGCAGTGCCTAATACATAGTGGGTTCTAAATGAATTATTATTGTATGAATTAGTACATATTTTATAGTATCTTTTGCAGCTTTTGTAATATTCGCTTCCAGTAGTCTGCCTCAGTGTGTGCAATCACCGCAGCAGCTTCCAAAGGTGCAGTGTACAAAGCCTGAAGTGCAGTTCTTTGCTTTTGAGCTGAATTGCTTCACAGGGAAGAAACACAATGCATATCAAGTTCCTAACACTTATTTTTACCTGAAAGGCCAAGCACAATGTTGGCTACACTGGGGACAAAATCACAGTCTATACGAGCTCAGAGCAAAGTGATGACAAATATAAAACTGACAAACAAGTGTTCTAACTATTTGTGTATATCTGGCAGTTCAATGTTTGTTCTATTTTCTTTCTTTGGTTTTCTTAATTTTTTCCTCTATCACTTGCTTTCTTCTCTTAACCTGCTTTCAAGAGATTATGCATTAAAATGCTAGGTTCTACTTTAAAAGACACAATGCATTCCAACATTTTACAAACACAATCTCAAATCAATTCTCAACGAAGATAATGGTGATGATGAAGATTTATGCGAGAAAGTTAATTTTTAGGAAAATATTCCGAAAGCCATTTTACCCTAGATGATCCGAGGTTTTGGAGTGACCTTGGGATTTTTGTGTACCAGCTCTGCACTGATCAAATGTGTGATCCCAAGCCTTAGTTTTCTCTTCTGTAAAATGGGTATGATATGCCTATTATAGAGATACTATAAATGAATGTGCTGAAAGTATCTTGCATGATGCCAGATCTGTAATAAGCATTTATTAATTGACTTATAGCTTCAGTATCTAGAATACTGCCTTCAGATTAATACAGTTTGAATGAATGAGTGGAGAAAACAAAATCAATGAGCTCCTTAAGAACTAGACACTCACCCCCTTTCTTCCAGAACCACTTACAGATGTACCTATGATGGCTGAACACTTTATGTTTTCACTGTACAATGTAGTAACTTTGAGCCACACAGAGTCTGAAAATAGATTCCTAATTTTATGTAAGTTTATTTCATTTTTAATTTAATGCTTATATGTGGTTTATGGCTACTATGCTACAGTACATTTAAATGAACAACTATATTCAATGACTATATTCTAGACTCAGAATAAAATTTTCCAAAAACATTGCTCACTGGGAAGGACTGGTAAATTTCCCCTTGAGAAGAAGCAGTTTTTTGCACCTCTTGTTCATCCTGCTCACAACACTGGAAATGCTTGAGGAACTTTGTGCTTTGGAGAAAGCTTTGTGTTCTCTGAGGATAAGTGCACACTAGAGACCCTACCTGCCTGCTAGCACAAGCATAATCGCCAAGGACTTCCACCAGCCACTGGAGTCACTCACCAGGGCAGGCGGCAGCAGAGCTGGGAGATCAGACGTGACAGGCTCAGCGGTGCGCACACCTTTCTTACGGTTCACATGTGGCTGAGGTTGAAGGTTGAGACAATTCTGCTGAACGTGCAGCTGGCACAGTGCCCCAGCTGCCCACCTATCACTTGCTGTTAAATATTCTACTGCAGGCAAAAACAATTTTATTTTAGGTAGTGTCTTGAATAATGAGGATGCTTCCTGTATTTAAAACAGATTGAGATTTAAAGAGATGCTCTAAGCATTGTTATTTGCAACAGTTTAAGCCATGAAATCATAAAGCAGAAGACCCTTAGAATTCATCAAGTTCTACCCACTTCCTTTACAATTGAAAATGCTGAGAAGTGGCTTCTCAGAACACAAAGGTAGAGTCACATCTAACAAGAATAAAACCCTGGGTTGGTGATTCTTAATACTTGCTCAATCTATTACAGCCCACAGGCAGTCATAAATAGAAAAGTAAAATAAACCCCCAAATCAATTTTGAAAGACTGTCAGAAAGTCACTTGGAGGCTAAGAAAAGAGCTCTATGTAAATTTATTGTAATGTGGTAGAGTGAGAAGGCACTGCATCCCTTATGTATTTCCTTAATTTTGTTGCCTATCCCTTTCTCCCTAGGCACTCATGACTTCTGATTTTCTGAGAGGACATAATATCCTCCTGGAGTAAATTAAGCATGTTGGAAAACAGCATTAACTCTTTCCAGCCCCAGGGAATGCATTTTGTAAAACCCTGCTTCAGAACACTAATTTTCTTCCTGGTGTGCAGATAATGCACAGGGGAAAAGGGACTTCCTGCGTTGCCGTGACTTTACTGCCAGTGAGAGGAGATGAGACTGAGCCCACTAACATAGATCAACAAGGTAACAGCGGGGCTGGTGGGTTCTCTGACTTTGTCATCTCAGGGTCATGTCTGTCATTCTTCAGACATGTGGGTTTAGCAGCCACTGTATTTTGCAAACCATCAGTCCTGTCTCTGAACAGCCAGCACGGTGGTATTACACAGCCTGACATCACTTCAGCCCGGGATTCATTCTGATCTACTGTCTCATCTCCCTGGGGACTAAGAAGACAAGGTGAAGTCAGGAAGCTGCAGTCACCATTTCTGAGTTTTGCCATTTCCTACTTTGAGGCTAAAACAGTTGTAGGCTCTGAATCCAGTATTCACTCCCAGATTGAAAACTCACAGCTTCATTTCCCTCTTATCAAAGAAGAATTGCTTCAAAATTAGAAGTGAACATAGCACTACCTCTGTGTTACACTTTTGGATACACATATATTTGCCTTTTTCTGCAAAAATAAAGAAGAAATCTATATACAAAAACGCTGAAGTTCCATTGGAAAATCTTCCATATCAATTCTTAGAGCACTGTTTTTAGAAAATAAATTAACAATTTACAATCCTGTGAAGAGAGCTGAAGTGCAGGAAGTGATCCATTCAACATTAACCTTATGGGGGCTCCGCTGCTTCCCTAGTACCTGCAGGCTGACACGGAGGGCTTGGGAGGCCCGGCTTCTGAACGTTCAGGTTCATTAGGCATGCATCTCATTTTGGCAGGAAGCCCCTCTCTTTAAGCAAAACTCAGTCAGAGATAAACGGAGGGCAATCATCTCTTGACTAATAAATGCAGGCTACAGAGTCGGGCTGCCAATCTTGCGGGATGAAGATAAAAGGGGTGGAGAGAGTGACTTTATCCATCTGGTCCCATCATACAGAATACACTCAAAACAGGAAGCAGCCCACATTGCATGCCAGTGGTCAGCCAAAGCACTGGTATTCACCCTGGGGGTGCATTTGTCTCCAGGAACTTGGAGCACCTAACACACCATTTCTCTTAAATCACTACAGCTTCCTTGGGAATGGCAATAAGTCCTGGAGTATTCTGATACACCTAGTCATCAGAAGGTCCAGGAGTTAGGATGAAGATATGCGATCCCACTGAGATCCGTAAACAGAGCGCAATAGAAGCCAGGGGGACTCATTACCATACTATCATTGTGTGGTTGACACACTCCCGTGTCCTAAGAGGGAGGTTGAAGTCACTTGAAACTAAAGTAACAGAAAGGAATGAGGCAGGGGATGCTCACCTGCAGGGATGATGAAGTGCACTATCCAGAGCCCCTGGGCAGGGATCTAGCATTTTGCTGGATATATATATATATATATATATATATATATATATATATATATATATATATATATAACATACAGCATAACATGTATATTTAAATTTAAGTTACTGCACAAAAATGATAATTTGCCACTTGCCCTGCTCAAAATATTCCTCTTCACTTCAAACACATTTACTCCATCAGTCTCACCAATTTCTGAAACAGAATTGGAAGTCCTCTTTCATGAAAGTTTTTAAGAGGTGTGATCAAAACTATGGTGAAGGTTACTGTCAAATACCATCCAATGGAAGGGTGAGCTTGTGAAACCCCTGGGGTGGATCATCAACCCCCGCCCCAGGCTCCGCATCTGGCACTGTGCAATGGCTGGCTCCTCCCCAAGTTGAAAGAATAATAAAAGGTAACACGCTGAATCCTGAGGAATGGAGGAAATTCCACTAAAGCTACAAAAAGGACTTCTAGAACTGCTTTATCATGTGGCAAGAAAAATGGGATGAGCATGTTGCAAGCAAGGGGAAGTGTTTGGGGGCAGGATTAATGGCAACATGTCTTTTCCAATACAAAATTTCAACATGGGTCACAATTTTTATCTATCTATCTATCTATCTATCTATCTATCTATCTATCTATCTATCTATCTATATATCTGTCTGTCTGTCTATGTATCTATCTATGTATTTATGCATGAATTCAGAAGCCATAAATGATAGTGTAACCCAATGAAACAGCCCACAGGCCAACAGCTGGGATGCTAGCCCTGGACCATTATATTCACCAGCTAATGGCTCAGACCTCTGCTTCATCCTGCTTGAGCAGGCACAGCAGGAGCCACCCTCCATTCGTTGTCAAGCATGAGGACAATGCACTTCATTCTACACACGTAACGTGGACACTCAGTTAAAATTCTCCATGACGAATGCAATCCAGGCCTCAGGAATCAGAAATGTGAATAGAGATGCCTGGGAGGAAGTGCTCTTACAGAGATCATTTCCTAAACTATGACAGCAAAGAAGTATTCGTATCTTCTTACTAAGGGTCCATTTTCTTGATAGCATGCATCACTGCTTCCTGAGTCAACTCTTTCCACAAACCCAACTTCTGTTTTGACCCCTAAACCCACACTTACACCATTCTCACAAATCCCCACACATCTGTGTGCACCTGCCTGTCAAACACCTATCTGGATCATCATATCTTTGCTTATAACCCAAAGAGGCTAAGCTTTGGATTTTTATAACCCTCTAGGGTGAGAGAAGGGTAAGCTGCCTGATGAAATCCCTTCTGCCTTAATGGGTGATAAAATAAAATTCAATCCCCAGGGCCCCTCATACAGAAACCCTCTGGTCCTACTTTATGTGGATCATATATCTTAATAGGTTTCCAAGCAATTTAGGAGACAAGACAAAGCAGCTGGTAAGAGCCAATTTACAAAGCCCTTTATCCCAAGCCACATACCACCATCCTGCAACAAAACCCCCGTTGGCATAAACACGCTATTTCAAACACGATGACACATTTCACGTCCTTCCATACATTTCAGAACCTCCACTTGCTTGACCCTAGAAACCTGCTATTTCACAGAAGCACTGTTTCCTTGCTTGTTTTAGGGCTCACTGCATCTGTTCAGCATTTATTTCTCTCCTTAGCTCTTTCAAAATGGCCACCCTGAGTCAGGTAAACCCTCGCTGCTATGTCCCTGCAATCAAAGGGAAACTTTAAACTGGAGATCCTCTGAAAGAATAAGCAACAATAGACCCAATAGACCGCTTTCTCTTTATTTGCAATTCCAAGGTGACTTTTTTTTACCAGTTTGGATATAAAAAAGTGATAACTGATCCTGCATGTGGTAATAATTTATCTCAGCAATTTCACACTATGCAAATCTAAGGCAAGCTGTTCATGGAGGTGAGCCTGTGGGGTTCGGCTGCAGAAAACATGACAGGGTAATTCACAGAGGAGGAAATGAGACTCGCTCTTCAAGGTGCCTTCTGCTCTGGAATACATTCAGAAAATTAATCAGTCCCTAACATCCCTGTGTTACTCTCTCTCATTACAAATCAGAGTAAACAATTACTGCATTAAGCACTCTCTGAGAGGTTTCAAAGGCCACTAGTGCTTACTGCTGATTTTCATAAATGATCTTCAAGGAGCCTCCCTGGGGATGGGAATCCTGTGGAGGTCCAGGGAGAGGTTACCAAGGGCTGCATCTCATTACCATGGTGATGAGACGCGACTGACAGAAAGGCTGCCTAGCTCTTGCTATGAATTTGGGCTGTGGCTTTCTGAGAAAGCATCAATTCATGGAGGGCAGGACTCCTATGCCCCGTGTATTTCTCTCTTGAGCACCAATCACAAATGAAAGGGCTCTAGGTGCAGAGTCCTAGCTGCAGCTCTTAAGGTCTCCATGACCCTGGCAATCAGGTTCAGGTGGTATGGTTAGCATTTTGAAGCATTTAAAGTTGTGCAATTAAATCTCAATGGAGACCCCTGCTTTTCAATTATTTTGCAAAAGCTTATTTTTCTCTTTAATAGAGACAGACATGGGAAAAAAGGAATAGCATTTTTATATTTGTACTGCCGTATTCATGGTACCTTGAAATATGCCAAGTATCCAGTTGGAACTGAGTTAATTTTGCCAATTAATAGGTAAGTGAGTGGAGATTGGCACTTGTCTTTTAAAAAGTGATTCCCCTTCATTGCTTTCCTCGTTTCTTAGGCAGGAACTTGGGACTTGATTAGCTCAATTCTAGAAATTGCAATATCCCATTTGATTCTAACAAGGTGCACAATTAGAGAAAGACAAAATGTGAGTTTGTGAAGACAGAGTCATTCCTGAGAGCAATACGTGCATGGAAAGCCACTGCACTTCGCCACTTGGCGAAGTCACAGTACAGCGTATGCGATCTTGCCCTTTCCTGTGGCAGGACTGATAGTGTCTGTGTTGTTCTCTCCTGTGGGGCGGAGCTACAGCAATGAGACAACTGTAAATTTGTGACTTCTTACAGGAGGAAGCTATAAAATCAACAGTTTGGTTCATTACTTCTGTGGCTCTAGCACACAGCTTACTGTCAAACTAGCTTATCTATGCAAAGATGAAGAGATAGGCCGTCAATGCACGACGGGCTCTGAGAATGCACTCCACAGTGAAGCTCAGCATCCTTGCTTATGCCTGCACAGGATTCTGGTGACTTTTGGATTAGAGGCTATCACCCATTACGCAGTATCATGACAGCAGGTGTAGGGTAGCATGTCCTTGGGATTGCTGGCAATTGCTCTGGAAAGACACCTGACACAGACAAAGGAAAGATTTATGTGGTTTATGATTTCAGAGGTTCAGACACGAGTCCATTACTCTGGGTCCTTGGTCGGGTAGAGAAGCATAATGGCAGTAGGGAAAGGCAAAAGGAACCTGCTCATGTCAGCCAGGAAATAGGTGAGACAGACAAAGCCAGAAGAGAAAGGTCTGGGGCAGACATGCCTGTAAGGGCCCTGTGAGTGGCTTCCTCCCCCTGCACTCCACCTCACCTACAGTCCACTCAGCACTAGCCTGAGAGTTAGCACGCCCAGGAGCTAACTGCAGCTCGAGGCCTTACCTGTGAGCATTGCTACACTGGGCCAAGCCTGCATTCTGGGAGTCGGGGGGCAACACTCCATATTCAAACCATAAGAGTGCTCTGAACCTTGGCACAATAGTGTGTGATTACCAGATATGAGATCCCAAGCCACCTAATTACATCCACACTCAAATACCACATTCTGGCCTGAAATAAAGCAAAAGCTCCCTTAACTCAAGGTAGTTTTATTGGAGTACATAACTACTGATGCTAAGGGCAGTTCTAGGGCAAAGAAATGTTCTTTCGGTTCTCAGAGGAACATAAGAGAGATAAATAAAAGATTTAAATCAGAGGTTTCGCTCAGAACAGAGAGTATTATTAGTAAATTTATTTATTTTATACTCAAGCTCTGTAAAAGCTTCTGTATTTATTCAATGTTATGTTTCATCAATCAGTGATGAATCTACTATGTGTAACCTACAGAGCTTTATAAGGCAGAGAAACTCAAAGTTAGCTAATCTCTGAGCTTGCCCTAAATGATATAGACACATAAATGCATGGTGTGTAACACTGGCCATTGTCACTTCCACTGTGCACCCTGCGACATGTAGAATGCAGTTCTGTGCTCCTTAGAACTGAGTGTACATGACTGCTTCATGGGGTGTCTCAAAGGCCACTTGCTCCTTCCCAGTTGACTGACAAAAGAACTACTTAGAACTAAATGTTAAATATCTAGCAGTTCTTCAAATGATTTCTGGAAAAAATGTTGCCCCTTTTCATGGGACACATGATCTAACCCTATGAGAATATTACTAACACATGGCTAGTATGTCTTCCCAGATGTGAGTCATGATTTTGAGATTGAGATGGGAAAGTTGTTTTCTATTATCTAATGAATTCACAAAACTCCTCAGAAGTGAGAGGGGCAGGCAAGGGAGTCACGCTGAGCCTAAGTGTGATGATGGGAACTGGTACAAATCAGGACACTGTGGGATCAGGGCAGGAAGGTCACAAACTAAGGAGTGCAGGTGGCATCAGGAGATTTGAAAAGATGCGTGTGCAGATCCCCCTCAAGGGCCTCCGAAGAAAAGCTATCTTACTGAAATTTTAAATTTAATCCATTGAAATCCATTTGAGACTTTTGTCCTCCAGGAGGGTAATATATTCAGCATGTGTTACCACAAAGTATAAGATATAAACAATAGGAGAGTCTTCCACACCTATAACATTTCATTGGTTACTTTTTTCATGTCCTTCTCCTTCAGTACACTGCATCTTTACTGTCCTAGTTAAACTATTTACTTTAGATTAAAGACTTCCATGTCACTCCTTATGCCAAAAACATGCTCTACTTTGTCTGATGCTCAAAACTTCTATGGGGGAAGTTGCCTTTCCTGTTTCACTTTTGCTGTCTGTAAAATGGACATAATGACGGTACCTACTTACAGGCCCACAGTGTCAGTGATTGATATAAAAAATTAAATTCTTATGCCCAGGTTATATAATGATCACAATATAACTATGTAATTAAACAGATGATCATCCTCATTGATAAAACTAAAGGTTGGAAACCTTGGTACATTTCCCTTCCAGAGTAATGATGGGAACTCAATTAGATCCGTACATTCAATTTCAACTTTGAAGAGCAATACAGGACACTTGAATCAATGCGTCAGTGAAGTCATGATGCTCTCTTTTTAATGAGAGAAACAACTCCTACAGCAATATAAAAAGAAGAGTAGAGATTGAAACAATTGAACGTTGATAGGAAGTTACAGAAAAAGGTACAATTTGGTGAGTAGGCAGGCAGTGTCCATGTCACATCAGAAAATGATAGGTGGTGGAACAGGGACATTTTGTGTTGCAAAGATTGATTTTCAAGGATTTATGCACATTAGAATTCTTCTTCAACATGGAAACTGCTGAAAGGACAAAAAAAAAAATAAAAAATAAATGGGTAACAGCTTTTTAGCTTCTACACGGTAATGCTTTTTGTTTGTTTTTGATTTTTATTTTGTTAAATGTCTTTCCATACCAGGAGCACTAAAACATGTATTGGACTGCTGGACTTCATCTACATGGGTTTGGGTTCAGAACATTGCCAAATTGCATTTCTAACAAGTTTGCCAGGAATTCTAAGGCTGCTGCTGGTCCAGATGCTACACTTCGGGACCCAATTATTTCCTTACTACTTCTGTCCAACATTACTTCCAAAGGACTCTCAAAAGAAATTAAATTTTCTCAGTGTAACAATTTAGTAAATTAAAAAGGAAGTCCCTTTGTAACAACCTGAAACCCACTAAAAGTATAGGACTCTGAGACAAGCGAATCAGCTTTGTTCAGGAAAGCTTTTAAAGGACTTGTGGCAGTAAGGAAATGACTCTGAGGCGATGGCTACATCAGACACTCAGTTCTCTGTCTAGAAGACCAGGACAGGTAATTATGTGTGGAATAATTCCTAACCTAACTGAGCTCTCGAGCAGGACTCCTGATATCATCCACATTGATTAGTCCATGCTTGGCGATGGGATTTAAGGGGTGTGACAGAGAAATCTTTAAGAGACTTGAAGCTGGTTTTCGTTTTCTGCATTAATACCTCCGCAAAGAAACAAAGTGGCCCAGAGCTGTATCTGAGGCACAAGAGGTTGATCAAGCAATGAGATCTCCTTCCCGGAACACATGCAGGATCGCACGCCTCGTGTTTTCCTTACATGTGGCAGTGTTCAATGCTTGAAAATGCAATGCATACAAGCAGTACACTAAGTGGCAGAAGCCGGAGAGATGTGAACATTTTCTGCAATCTTTTAAAGTTAATTTCCTCTTTAAATTTCTCATCCAGCTAAGCAATAACTTTGAGTTCATATTTAAAAGTAAATGAATTACAGTTTTAAATCAAGATGATGAGATACTTAAATGCTTACAAAGTGTTATTAGTTAGGAAGTCAAAGTAAGAAGTTTGTTTCTGCCAAAATTGAGGACAGCGACTGGCTGAGACAAGTGGAAAAGGAATGAATGTAGAGTTCTGTGAAAGTCATCCTGTCACTTTCAAAAGCACTTTTCAAAATGTAAAATAAATGCTATCTTTAAGGATATGAATTCTGACAGATTTTACAATCTAAGGAATGAAAATTACTTGCATAACCTGTTAATTATGAATAACTACATTGCAAAATCAAACGTTTAGAATTTTTTTGGTGTTATTCTTTTGTTAGCACTTTGATTTTGATAATTATATGTACATAGTTTTGTAGATTATTATCGTAAAAATTATTAACAAAAACACAAGCTTTTGGTAGGAAAGGATTTAGTGCTTAATTTGCAAAAACATCTTTTTGAAACTTCTTCCCTAGTGATTTTCTATTCCAGTACTAGGGACTGAAGCAAGGAATGCCACACTGTGTACGTCCCCTAGCCCCTTGTTATTCATGTTTTATTTTGAGACAGGGTCTCACAAAGCTGCTAAGTTTCTCTGACTGGGTTCAACCTTTCAATCCTCCTATCTCAGGCTCCCAAGGTATTGTGATTATAGGTGTGCGTCACCACACCAGACTTCCCAAGAAAAAATTCAGTAAAAATATATTCCATGCAAAACTTTTAATTTTTTTTTTTTTTTTTTTTTTTTTTTTTTTTTTTTTTTTTTTTTTTTTTTTTT
>PVKA01004225.1:0-32213 GCA_004027165.1 Ctenomys sociabilis
AAAAAAAAAAAAAAAAAAAAAACCACGACCCTTCGGGGTTCAGGGGGCGTTGCCCGCTCCACTACCCGCGCCGAGGAGGGAAACCACCGGTCGCCGCTCCCCGCGCCGCCGCTGCCGCCACCGGCTGCAGCTCCAGCCGTCCGGTCCGCCTGCTTCTCCCCTTTATATAGCGAGCCAACAAGCTGCGCGAGCTGCCGCCGCCGCTGCCGCGGAGAGACAGGGCGGAGGGGAGGGAGGGGCGGAAAGGGCGGGGGCAGAGGTGGGTGGGGCTGAGCGCGAGACCCCGAGACACCGCGAGAGCCACGTGCGCAGGCGCGCCGGGGAGGAGGCTGCCGAAGGCCGCGACGTCACACGCGCCGTAGAGGGTGCTGGGCGGGCGGAGTCCGGGGACTGGAATACCGTAGTGGAGGCTGACTGCCGCCTCAGCACACCCAAGTCTCGCGTGATCACGTGGTAGGCACCCAGGCGGAAGTTTCTGGCATCCCTTTGCGACGAGCGACTTTTACAAAGTACTCCTGGAAAAGGCGCGAATTCTAGTGATAGCCAAATCCCAAACTAGCTGGGACCACATCCTCGTAAGAGACTTTAGTCCAGCTCTGCTGGAGGACCCAAATAAAGTGGAAGGGGCGGGCGGGGACGGCTGCCTCGCTAGCGATGGCTGTGCCGGAGGACTAGTCACGTGCGCGGCTTCCGGGCCCCGCCCCGGGCGCGGTGGGACTCGGGACAGTTTTAAATGTGGAGTCATCGCTCCACCTGCGTGGGCTGGTGCTGCGCGCTTCGCTGCGTTCTCGCCTACTACACAAGATGGGCCGTTGGCTCGCAAACTGCGCGAGTTTCTAAAGGGGATGAAACTTGCCTCGTTCCCGGATGCTAGTATTAATGACTCGGGGCTGCCAGAGCTGTGGAGTGACTGGGCTTCGGTGCTTCCGCGGCTCGGCCTCTACTGTCCCTTATTTAAATGGTTTCGTGTGACTGAAATCCCCATCCCCAGGGTACAACCGTTGGATTATGACAAGACAACTTTCATGGGCAATATTGCCAGAGTCCTGTGTGAGGCCAGCGTGCGTTATCGCAGCGTCTGAAAATTAACCCATCAACTCACATGGCGTCTTCCTGCAAAATATCAAGCAGTTTGCAGGTTCCTTAGGGTGCAACTCAGTAGGCTTTCGACCTTTATGTCAACATTTCATGCGGAAAAGAGAATCTTGGTTAGAAGGCAAAACTTAACTGCCTCATTTTCTTATTCCCGAGAATCTGGACACGTGAGGGAGTCTATCAAAGGCAATGAAAAACAAGTATCAGAGTTCTTGGTCCACAAAACTAGATTTGAGAACTACCAACAACATTAACCAAAAACAAAAACAAAAAATCTCACCAGAGAAAAAGATACAGCAATTCAGAATTCAAGGATAGGGTTAGAAGAAGTACCGGCCATTAGTATTCAGAAAATAGAAAACGGTAAGTAGGCTTGTGAATGGATGTAGAGAATGTCTATTAACTTTAAGGTATCAGACACCAGCTTCATTCTCCTCTTGGCATTCCCTGCAGAGTTGTCTGTTCTCAAGCACTTAAAGAATAAGTCACAAGAAATCAGTGTTAGCATATGAATTTATCTTTCCATCAGCATTTATGATACATTTCATATGCAGGCCACAATTTGCCAGAAAATTCTATCATGCCTGCAGAGTCTCACTGCAAGTTATTTTAAGAGGATTCCTTGTTCCCTCATATACAAACGGTTGCGTATGGACTCCTGCACCTTTCCACTTAATTTTTCTTCCTTGTCACATGATACTCATAACTAAATGGTCATGGTTTTAGTTAGGAATGGGGGCACATGCTTGTAATCCCAGCACTCAGGAAGCTGAGGCAGGATGATTACCAAGAGTTAGAGGCCAGCCTGGGCTACATTGTCAGTTAAAGGCCCTGTTGAACTACAGAGAGATTCTATCAAAAAAAAAAAAAAAAAAAAAAAAATCTGGAGGCCGGGGAGATGGCTCAGTGGAATAAGTGCTTCCCTGGCAAGAGCAAGGGCCTGAGTTCAATCCCTGGTTCCGCAAAAAAAAAAAGATCTGATCCTGGGCTTTTGTACTTTGCCGACCCACCCTACCCCTGAGGCGCCCTGAGTCAGGATTGAGACTGGACTTGGTGGCCTGTAATCCCAGTGTTTGGAAGACTGAAGACAGGAGTCTCTACCAGTCTGATTTGTGTAGTGAAACCCTGTAGACACTGTACTGAAGACATTTTTTAAAAAAAGACTTTGTCAAGAATTATAAGCAAAAAAAAAAAAAAGAATTATAATAAGTGCTTGCCTGGCAAGCATAAGGGCCTGAGTTCAATCCCCCATTCCACAAAAGAAAAAGAAAGCAGGAAATTTCTTTTTCTTAAAGCAGCAAGGAAAACCCCAACACTAATGTTTTATCTTATAAAATATGCATATTTTTGCAAAAGCTTCAAAACAGTGATTAATCTAGCTTCTATAAGAACCTCTTGCTCCTGGATTATGATCTTGAACTGTGTTTTACTAAAAAGAATAAGCCATCTTGAGGTAGTACTTTAAGAATGATATAAAAATATAGATTTAAACCACATAAAATTGCCAATTATTACCCAACCTAATACTAACTAGAATAACTTTTCATACAGAGAACAAAGAAAATTATTCCTTTTCAGGGGTATGGTAAGAAATTACCACAAACTAGATTGAATTAGACAATAATAACTATCGCAGTTTTGAAGTCTAAATACAAGGTGTTAGCAAATCCACACTCATTGGCACTTGGTAGAATACTTCTGTAATGCTTCATTTTATGTGTTGACTGGATTGGACTAAGGAATGCTTTGATAACTGGTAAAACATTATTTCTGGCCTGTCTGATTCCAGGGAAGGTGTTTCCAGAAGACATTAGCAGTTGACTCAAGAGACTTAGTAAAGATTGTGCTCACCTTGTAGACTGATCCACTGAGGGCAGAAAAGAACAAAATGGCAGAGTAAGAGTGAATTTACCCTCTGACCTGGAACAGACATCTTCTGTCCTAAGACATCAGTGCACTTGGTTTGCGTCTACTTTTTCCCACAAAGTCTTGTGAAGTGTTGGGGTGGGCTTCTAGAGTTTGTGATTAATTCATGGTCCAATTCTGGGATTATGGGTGTGAATACTACTCCTGACCTGGGGCAGACAGACTGAATGCAGTATAAGTGTTATAGGCAGCTGAGTTAGATAGAAATATTCTAGGCAGTCAGACAGGGCCAGGCCCTCAAGGAGACAAGATGGCAGACAAGGTGACATTGCAACTTGAAAGAGACAGACACTCTCATATGGGCCACACCTCAAGACCAAGACAAAAAGAGGCAAAACAGAGCTACATACTTCCCTAGAGATGGGCATCAGAGATGGACATTCTAAATAGGTATCAATCACCTTAAAAGAGCCCTATTGAGTCACTAGCCCAACCTCCAACAGGAAGAGACCCTGTCCCATTTTCATGCCCGCTTGCTACGTGACTCGCTTCCTCATTTGGTATTAGATTTGACCAATTTTACCTGAGCAATGGTGCTTGTAATCCCATTGGTTGACCATAGTTTTGTCGCACCTCTTGTCCACCTAAGGGAGTTCCCTTGTCTTTACCACCTTAGACCCAGCTCACCACATGGCTTTCCTCTATAAAAGTCCTTGGAAGAGACAGCTTCCTGGGGAACTACCCACTCAGGACCCCCCTCCTGTCCCTCTCTCAGACAGGAGCTTTCTTTCCCTTAATCTATTCTGTTCATAATCTCTTTTTGTTCCTAAAATTCATTCTTTGATTTTAGAGAACATGAACTGGTACAGGCCAGGTCCAGAGATCATTTTTCCCTATGTCATTTGGAGGTTCCCTATGTCGTGTGGAGGTCACTGACATGAGATCAGTTTTTCTCCCTGTAGCATAAGGGAGGGAAAGAGGCTTGCCTATGCCTCTGCTTCTGCCATTGCTCCTGCCTCTTAGCCCTTGCTGTTTTGCTGTTTTCTGCCACCATGAGCTGCTGCCACTCTGCCTTGGAGCCAGCCAAATAGACTGAAACCTCCATAATCTGTGAGCTAAATAAACCTTTCCTTCCTTAATTTTGAGTGGCACGTATTTTCCCAGCAATGAGAGAGAAAAGTAATCAAGACACAGTTCTTGGACTTATATGACACCCTTGTGCTCTTGACCTGCACTTCCATTTGCAGTTTGGGCCAAGTCTTATACCATAAGATTCCCAGATTTTCAGATCTTCACAACTAGGCCTGTACTTAGACTGAATTGCATCGTTAGCCTCTTGGCTGTGCAGCTTGCAGGTAACATCATTGCATTTCTCAGTGTTTATAATAATAATGAACCAATTCTTATATATCCTATTTTTTCGTTTCTCTGGAGAGCCCTGACTATAAGCATACCTTCTTTGGCTATTGCCAGGTACCAGCAATCCTTGGTATCTCTTGGCTTGCAACTACATTCATCCAGTCTCCACCTTCCTCATCACATGATAGTCTACTCATGTCTTTACACCATTTTCTTTCCAGCACATATGTCCTTTTACCTAAATTCCCCTTTTTATAAGGAGGCAAGTCATATTGGCTTAGGGCCTACTCTAATGACTCATTTTAATTTGATTGCCTTTGAAAGAGTGTATTTCCAATAAGGCTACTTTCTGAATTATTGGGGGGGTATGGTTTAAGCATTTTGTTTTACTGGGATACAATTAAATCAACAATAGAAAATAACAAAGTCTCCTAGAATTTTCTCAAAAGAATTCCAGAACCAGTCCAAAGAGATAGGTTCCTATTGCTGGCAAATAGGATAGAATTTAGAGTAAGTTGAAGTATATCAGATCTTCAATTCTATTTCTTTTATCTGCTGCTAAAAGAATAAAACTTAAAAAAAAAAAAAAAAAACAGAATAAAACTTGAAATTCCTCATTGGAGGATGCTATGGAAACAACTATTTTCCTTCTTTTCCTTCCCTCATCCCCCAGCCCTGGAAAATGAATCCATGGATGGCCTTCACACTGAGCTACAGCAACCACACCATTATTTTTTTTTTCTTCATTTTGAGATAGACTTTTGCTAAATTGACCAGAACTTGTAGTCCTTCTGCCTCAGCCTACTATCATGCTGACGTTGGGAGTCATGTATCAGCATGTCCAGCACTTTTTTTTTTTTTTTTTTTTTGAGACAGGATCTTGCTGTATAGCCCAGGCTTGCCTTAAACTCATGATCCTTCTGTCCTAAGTACTAGGATTACAGGAGTGTGCCACCATTCCTGGTTTACAAATTCATTATTTTGAAGATTGGCTAATAAAGACATGAACACTTATGCAGCTTTTCCTACAAGCTGTGCCACAAAGTATTGAATAGTAGATGTAGCAGGTTGAGTGCTTGCTCCAAAAAAAAGATATGACCCTGCGCTAACCCTAGAATGTGCAACTATTGCTTACTATAGAAGAAGTACTTTTCCTGGAATAATTTGCTTAAAGATATTATGATGATATCAACACGCATTGTCAGCTTACCTAAGTGGATCGTAAATCCAATCATGAGTGGGGTTTTTTATCTTTTATTATTTATTTATTTATTTATTTGTGGAACTGGAGATTGAACTCAGGCTTTTGCACTTGCCAGGCAAGCACTTATTCTATTGAGCAATCTCCCTGGCCTCTATTCTGTTTTTTTTTTTTTTTTTTTTTTGTCTTTTTGAGACAGGGTCTCACTATGCAGTTCAGGCTGGCCTTAAACTCACTTTGTAGCTCAGGCTGGTCTCGAACTCACAACAATCCTCCTGCCTCAGCTTCCCAAGTGCTGGGATTACAAGCCTGTGCCACCACGCCCGGCTTCTATTCTGTTTTGTTTTGTTTTTCTTTAAACAAGGTTTTGCTGTGTAGTTCAGGCTAGCTTTGAACTTACTATGTAGCCCAGGTTGGCCTCAAACTCATGGAAATCCTCTTGCCTCAGCCTCCTAAGTGCTAGAATTATAGGCATGTACCAGCACACCCAGATGGAGTGCTATTATAAGATATACAACATAGACGAAGAAACAGAATGGGAGGAGGAAGTATCAGTGTAGAAATTGGAGCAATGTTCCCACAAAGCATGCTGCTGCCACCACGAATGCCAGCATGCATCAGGTAATTGAAAGAGCTAAAGAGCATAGTTTCAAACTGGGTGTGGTGGTGCACACCTGTAATGCCAGAACTTGGGAGGCTGAAAACAGGAGAATCACTGAGTCCGATCTACATAGTAAGACCCTGTCCTAAATACAGAAGGAAAAAAAAAAGAAAAGAACATAGTTTCCTCTAGAGGAAGTGTGACCCTGCCAACAGCTTTATTTTGGACTTCTGGCCTCTCACACTATGAGAATAAATTTCAATTATTAAGTGCCAAGTTTCTAGTAATTCATTACAACAGTCTCAGCAAACTAACATAATAGATGAGAGGAAGTTTTTCCCTAAAGAAACTTATTTTAGCCCATAAGTGAAAAAAAAAAAAGAGACAGAATAATTCCATTTTGCAATCTGAATGAATGAAGATGGAGGTTTTTTAGCACTGATACATTCCAACATTACAAAAAAAGAAACAGCCAGATATTACATGCTTCTGGAAATTCTGTACCTTCTTGTGAAAACCACGCTGCCAATTATAGGATGCTGTTGCCCCACCCTCAGTCACCCCCTCATAAACTTTGATCAAGTTTACACATCCAGTTAACAGTTCAAACAAATTGCAGAGGATTCAGGGATTTGTTAAGTAATATGTTGAGAAGGCATTCAGCAAAATCCAGACCTTCGAAAGCTATAGAACAAATTATCTGGCTTTTAATAAGTGATTGTACAGGGAGAAAGAATGCAATCTATATAAAGTAAAAGACATTTAAAGAATATTCTCAATCCTTTGGTTAAGATTAAATGTAAAAAAAATAGTCTATCATAATGTGTGGAGTTTACTGGGATCCTTATTCAAAGTGTAAAAAACTGACAATGAGAAATTCAAATACTTGTTGAATACTTGATGAAAGAGTTGTTTTTGAGGGGCCAGGGAGATGACGCAGTGGAATAAGTGCTTCCCTGGCAAGCTCAGGGGCCTGAGTTCAATCTCCAGTTCTGCAAAAAAAATAAGAGTTGTTTTTTAAATTTATTTACTTATTTATTTTCTGAGACAGGGTCTCATGTTCTACTACAGGCTGGCCTTGATGTCATTATGAAGTTCAGCTGCCCTTGAACTCATGCTGATCTTTTGCCTCAACCTCCTGAGTGCTGGGATTACAGGTATGTGCCACATGTGGGCAATAATATATGGTTATGGTTTTATGTTGAAAAGTCCTGTCTTCTGGGGGCCAGGGAAATAGCTCAGTGGTCTAAGGGCCTGCCTTGTAGGAGCAAGAACCCAAGTTCAATCCCCAGTACTGCATGTCATGTTGGCCCTGGAACTGAGTGTGGTGGTGCATGCCTATAATCCCAGCACTGGGGAATCTGAGACAGAAGATCACTATGAGTCTGAGCTGAGTAGGGAGATCTTGTGACAAATAAATAAATGATTTTTTTTTTAAAAAAAGGAAAAAAGAAAAGTCCTGTCACTCAGAAATGCTACTGGAAACTTTAAAGCAATAAAAGTTCTGAGATTTAAAAATAACACAGAATTTCCTGGCAAGCACAAGGGCCTGAGTTCAATTCTTGGTCCTGCCAAAAATAAATAAATAAATAAAATAACACAGAAGCAGAGTCATTGATGGAATATACATAAATGAAACAAGTTTCGCCCTAAGCCAATAATTGTTGATGAAATTCATCATATTCAGAAGTGTTTTTTTTTTTCTTTTTGGCTGGCTCAGGATGCTTTCAGGGCAGGTCTGGTAAGGCTTGAGGATCTGAGGATGAACCACAGCATCCTGATTGCTTTGTTTAATCAGTCACTTAAGCAACTGAGCTAATGTGCAGACCCTGAGATTCATCATATTATTGTACACATTTTTACTTGTTTGAATTTTTTTATTAAATGTTTATAGGATGAGCCCAATGAATTTGGTAGGAATTTTCAAGAAGTTCTAGGATTATATTATAAATGTGATCATAATTTTGGGGGAGAGGGCAGTATATATAGGAATTATACCTAGGGGCTTTGCTGAGATATATCCTTAGCCATTTATTTGTGTATTTACTTATTTTTAGATAGGATCTCAATAAGTTGCTAAATTGCCCAGTGTGGGTTTAAACTTGCAATTCTCCTTCCTCCACTTCCCAGAGTGCTGGGATTATAAATATGCACCACCATTCCCAGTTTATCATGACTATTAAAACACTGTGTTTAATTATGTTGATTTCTTTAATATCTCATTCTTAGATCTATACCTTATCTTGAATCATAAATTGAATAGCTATAATTTGAGACAATTAAATTTGGTAAAAACTATAGTGCTTATTCAGATTGTTTGTAAAAGTATTGTTTTAATGGCCAAGGGGTTTTTAATTTATCAACTTTCTGCTCTTCTTCATATAACCTTCCGCTGATAAGAGGTATACTCTTGCTGTGTCACCCAGGCGTACCTTGAGCTCCTGTGCTCAAATGATCCTCTTAGCTCAGGCTCCCTCACAGTTGGGTTACCTTATAGTATCTTAGTAGTTTGAGGTATCCTTATGATAGAGAATTCAACAGATATAACTTTATGATGAAATACATCACATCAAGGAAATTAAATGTGCAGTTAATATGCAAACTGCATTTTAGGGACTTATAATGCACTGACTATAACTTTATCCAAAATGCTTTGAACCAGTATTTTAGATGTTTTAAGATTTTAATATTTACATATACATACTGAGATATCTAGGGATGAGTCCCAAATCTAATAGGTTATTTATTTATTTATCTATTTAAGGACAGGGTGTACAGAGTGTTCAGGGTCTCATTGCATAGATTGACTGTAGTGACCCTCCTGTTTACAGCCTCCCAAGTGCTAGGATTACAGGCATTGCACCGCCACGCCAAGTCTCAATCACCCTCTCAGAGTGCCCCAGGGATCTAACTCTGAGCCCCTGCTTGTTTATGTTTCATAGTCACTGTCTTGGTCACTTTATCGCACGTTGGGACAAAATACCCAACATTCACAACTTAAAGAAAGACAGATTGATTTTGGCTCACAGTTTTAGTCCATAGTTGGCTGCTCCAATTTGGAAGCAGAATAGCTGGGGAGTAAAGGGTAAAAGGTACTCAAACCATAGTAGCCTGAAAACAGCGGGCAGGGGCCAAGGACAAGAATGCTCCCTGCCAGGTCAGGCCCCCAAAGACCTGCCTCTTCTTAACAGGCCCCGGACCTTAAGAGCCCATGAAGCTGCCAAATTCATCAATGGACTGATGAATTTGGCTATCATGCTATGTCCCAGCCTTCTTCCACACACATGAGACTTGGGGGAGGGGGTTAGAGCTAAACTATAACAGTCACCACCATATAGCCATAGCTTGAATGCATTTTTATGGAATATTCCCAGTGTGATCCATCAGATGAGCTCAGGAGTGGAGTTTTCCACTTACAGCATCATTTCAACATATAAAATTTTTGAAATGTGCAGCCTCCCGATTTTTAGATTTTCACTGCTCAACTTGTACTAAAACTGGAAGCAGAGGTAATTATCCTCCAGAACTTACCTTCCTATGGTAGAAATCATTGTACTTAGAGGAACTGGATGTTATAAAAGGAGAGATGAAGATTATTACAGATCTCCAGCTGAAATGAAAGTACTACATCATTACATAATACTGAGGACCCGACTTTTAACAAAGGTATAGGGAAAAGAAAAGAAGCAAATGCTTTTTAAAAACTGCTTCCTTGAAAACCAAGACTTGAGATTAATATAAGATGATTTCCAAAGTTTTCCTAGTAAGTAGGATGAATGGATACTTAAACAAAAAAAGATTAAAAAAAAAATAAAGATGAGCTTATTTTGTGTCCTGTCAAATTGATGAGCAATAAGAGTAATAATAAATTTATGTGATAGTGTTGGTTTTTAGAAGCTTTAATCACATAATATATCCTTTAGAGCCTTTAACAATCCAATGAGATAAGTAATATTATCCCTGTATTGAGGATAGGAAACGGAGACTCAAATTAAGCAATAATCTCCCTAAGGTCATATTACTATTTATGTGTGAAATTTTAGAGGTCAAATTCAAAGCTGTTTTGATCTGTCTTACACACAGCTGACATGCTGTGAAGATTTTGAATGAGATTATGTTGTTCCCTAAATTTGTTGAATAGTGTTTGTCAAATAATGTTTAATACAGTATAATGTGTTAAATTTCATGAAGGAGGAAGAAAACTCTACACATGACACAGAAATGAAACTTGAAACTGAGACTTCACCCCAATTAAATATAATTGCCCACATCACCAAAAAGCATTTGTTAAAATCATTTGAATAATTGGTTTCCTCTGTTTCTATTTCAGTTAAAAATCAACTTCCTGTTTCAAATAGCAGTTACTCAATTATTGAATTTTGCAAAAGCAGTCCTTTTCTAGTGGGAAGCTCTAGAATGAAACATTTCTTTCTGACCTTATTTTTCAAATGCTTCCATAAAACAAGAAAATGAAGGATGATCATTTTTAGCTGCAGAATATTGAGGTTTTTCTGTTTTACCTAATGAGCCAGGGGTATAACTCTTAATATGCTGGTAGAAAAATAAATTATCCCCATGCCAATGTTGTTGCACAGTAATGAGGAGAAACAGTGTATGTTGGATGAGAGAGCGGTATGTCAGGTACCCAAAAGCATGGGTTCTAGAATCAGTAGATTCAGATATTGTCCTCACTCCTATCATTGGCAGGTTATTTCACTAAATGATGCCATTTAGTAATACTAGGCAGTTTGTGAGAATTGGGAGATAATTCATCATAACAACTTAGCATACTTATTGGCACAAAGTAGGTCCTCAATAAATGTTAGAGGCAGCAAAATATTGATAGTACAGAGAATTAAATAGTGAGTACTATTTTGTCATTGCCTGAATCTTGTTGAGTGATAGAATGGAACAAATATCAGGAATTTAGAACACAGTTCTGAACCAAGTCTACCAATTAAGCAAACATATCTTTGTGTGTGTGTGGGGGGGTCAGCTCAGCCCACCCTGGGGACAGGGCATGTGGTGCCTGGGATTGAACCATAGTCCCTAAGCAGGTGCTTTAGACCGCTGAGCTATCTCGCCAGCCCAAACATAATCTTCTTTCTTTTCTTTTAAATTCATTTATTTATTACAGTGTCTCGCTACACATCATGGATTCTTTTTTTGTGGGGGTCAGCTCAGCCCGCCCTGGGGGGAGGGGCTAGCATGGCATGTGGTGCTGGGGATCGAACGGCAGTCCCCGAGAGGCACTTTAGACCGCTGAGCTATCTTGCCAGCCCAATCTTCTTTCTTTATGTATTTAGTACAGGTCTACAGAGTCTCACTACACAGATTGGACTTGTGATTCTCCAGTCTTTCAGCCTTCCAAGCACTAGGATTACAGGTGCACGCCATCGTGCCCAGTCTCAAACACCGTCTCAGCCTGCCCTGGGGGGCGGGGCTGGTGTGGCACACTGGGTATCAAACCCCAACCACTCCACTCTGCCTAAGCAGGGGCTTTAGTCGGCTGAGCTATCTGGCCTGCCCAAACATATGTTTGATGTATAAGTTTAATTCTGTCTACAAAATTAGAATCAAAGTAGAAATTCCAAGTTTGAGCTAAAACATAAAGCACTATAAATTTTTACATTTTTCACCAGTTTTTTTTTTAAGCTAAATCACTTGAGTATCCAATTTCCCTGTTTCCATAACAGTTGAAAAGTTATCATTTGACTTTCTAGAATGACTCAGATTGTCTAAAACTAGAATCTTCATATAAACCTGTAGGGAAGAGATATAATTGCTCATTTTTCAACTGTAAAATACATCACCATTCCTCAACAACTTTTAAATTAAAGTGATACATTTTTAAGCTCCAGATATATCATATTGCAGTGTATATAAGATAAAAAAAATTAACATTATTTGACCACAGGATGGCAAATAATATTTAAACTTAGGAAAAAAAAATACATGGCTAGGAAACCACAGTCCATAGAGATGTTTCATTTCCAAATGTATTTTATATTGTCCTTAGTGAAATTTAATACTAATAATGGCTTTATTTTCAAAGTACAGAGTTCATTGCATATCTGCTTCTGTATTCGCTTTCATTTGAGCAAACAGCAACCATGAATACTGAATTTCTTCTTGTACAATTTCTCCTTTTCCCTGTACTTACTTTCTTGTATTCCTCCCTTTTTCTCTTTTCTGTTTTTAAAAATTTCTTGCTTTTAGTTTTTCATAACACAATAGTTATATGATACCACACAGAACCCTCCCTCCCCCCTCCCCCTGTCTCCTTTCTTTCCCTGGAACTGAGAATTGACCCTTGGTCTTGCTAAGTCCCTAAGTACCCTAAGCTCCTAAGTACTCACTCTTGGCTCAGACATGCACTCCTCCTGCCTCACCCTCCCAGAGCACTGTGATTACATGCATGTGCCATGTGCTACCACACCCAGCAACTACAATGTGTTTGCAATATTGGCTTAAAAATAAAATGACAAATTTCTTTGTTTTGTTTTTGATGATGGTGAGGATCCAACCCAGGGTCTCTTGCATGGTAGGTAAGTACTGTACTCCTGAGCTACACATCCATCCCTTCTGTTTGTGTTTTTAAAAATGTGTTTGGATAATGATGATCAAATATAGTTCACTTGCAAATCTCAAGTATTCTTAGTCTCTGTGTTTTCCTCACTTAATTCTATCCTCAGTTGTGACTATTAATCCTATGTCAACTTCAATGGATTGAGAAATGCCTAGCAGATTAGTAAAATTGTTTGGGGCATGTCTGTGGATAACTGACATGAAGGCCAGCAAACTGAGGGAAGAAGACCCCGAACAGATGTGGGTGGTGCCCATCAATTGATTTGCACACTGGACTGAATAAAAGGGAAGAGAGGAAGAGCTCCACTATTAGGTGGGTACATCCTTTGCTGCTGTGGTCTTTAGACACCATTCTCCAGGTCTCCAGTTTCTGGAGGCAGTATAGTCCAGCACTGGTGACTCTCCAGCAAGCTTCTAGGTCTTGGACCTTGAGCTGGTGCTATGTCCTTGATTCTTCCAGTTTTGTGGCTTTCATTTTCTTGAATGCAGTCGTCTCCAGGGTGTAGGTTGTTATGGACTTTCCTACCTCTGATCTTGTAGTTGGCCATTGTGAACTCCTAATTCTGATCCTGTATGTCTACCTAATAAATAGCCTTGCAAACTTATTGGTACAGTTTTTATCTAGATGTCCCCCAAAAGCCTCATGCTTTGTGGGGATTTGGGAAGCTGACTGGATCATGGGTGTGTGATAGCGGATTAGTCCACTGATAGGTTTATAGTGGGGTGTGATGTTGAGAGGATAAGCCTGGTGGGAAGAGTGGGTCACTGTGCACCTGCCTTAGACAGGAAATATCCCTCATCCTTCCTTGACTCCCCATGCTGCTTCCTGCTTTCCATGTCTCTCTGCTATGATGCCCTGCTTTGGATCTATCCAACTATGAACTGAAACCTCTACAAACTGTGAGCTGAAATAAACTTTTCTCTTTGAATTGTGGATGTCAGGTATTTTGTCAGAGCAATGAGAATAGTCACTAAGACAGATTTTGGTACCAGAGAAGTGGGCTTATTACTGTACATTACTTGACCATGAGATTCAGAAGCCTTTGGAACTGGTATAGGAAGAGTCTGGAAAGATTTAGAGGTGCCAGCTGGAGAAGAAGTCCTGGAGTGCTGTAACCTGAGCTTAACAGAAGATTCTGGTCTCAGCTCAGAAAACATCAGAATGTTCATAGAAATGCAGCTAGTAAAAATGAGACTCGAGAGATTTCAATTAGGATCAAGGACTATATTGGACATCAGGCTATGTGTGTTATACTTTGGCAAAAAATTGTCTGCATTTTTCTCAGGCCTAGAGATGCTCTGAAAGACTGTGCTTAAAGGCAGTTGACTAATCACTGTGGTAGAAGAAATTTCAGGGTACTGTACTGTTAAGGAAAGGGATGGCTACTGTTGAGAGCTTTCAGCTAGCTGTACTTTAAGAATCAAGGGCAAAGGGCTCAGCAGAATGATTTCAAAAATTTGGAATTTGGCCATAAAAGAATCAGAAGAGAGCTTGGTTGCTTGAATGATTGGCATTAGAAGACCAAGTATTTTGAAATCAAACAATAAAAAAGATGGCCCATAGGGCTGGGGAGATGGCTCAGTAGAATAAAGCACTTCCCTGGCAAGCACAACCATCTGAGCTTGATCCCCAGTTCTGCCAAAAAAAAAGAAAATATGGCCTGAGACTGACCCTTTGCAGCCCCAAAATTGCAAAAATGAAAGACTTCTTTGAGAAGAAAGCCCTAGAAAACTACTTTCCAGAATGACAGTCACTTAGGGAATTTGTTCATCCAGATAAGGTTCATAGAACTCAGCAGTTTAGGCACTCAACCCTTAAAACCAAGAGAGAAAGAGACATGGCTGCTGCTTCAACTGATGATGCATTCTGCATCATCCATATTGTTCTGGTTTTAGGCACATGAAAAATGCAAGAGCTGTAGGAAGAGGAAGTCCTCCCAGCCAGATTTCAGAAGCCCTGAGAGGCCAGGCGGTGTGCCTCTAAAAGGGCAATATGTAAAGCTGTGTGTGTGAAGCCAAAAGTTCTGTGGAGACCTCGGAAGGTTGGAGAAGCCAGGAACATTGATCTCCTGAGGAAAGCTACAAGGAAGAACAAAACTAGTCCAAGAGAGAGGCTATGAGGGTTAGGATGACCAGCACTACCATGGGGGTAACCCCTTTGGATATGATATCATGCTGCAGATTGCCTCTAGTGAGGGTCATGGAACTATAGAATTTAACTTTTGTTCTGGTGCTTTTTGGCCTTGCTGTGGTTTCACTCTTTTCTGTCTCCCTATCTGTATAATGGGGATGTTTATCTTGTGGCATTTTATGTTGGAAATGCTTAGCTTTCTTTTCATTTTTACAAGGGCTTATAGGTAGAAGTTCACCTTACATCTCAGAGGACAATTTGTATGTGGGCTTTCAGTGATGCTGAAACAGTTACGATGTTAAGAGGTTAAGCCTAGTGGAAAGAGGTAGATTGCTGTAGATATGATCCCCTTGATCTCTTGTACTGTTCCCTGATCTCTATTCTGCTTCCTGCCTGCCATGCATGTTACTCTTCTCTTGTTGCTGGGACAAATACTAGACACCCAAAATGAAGGAAGGAAAGGTTTATTTAGCTCACAGTTTGTGGAAGTTTCAGTCCATAGAAGGCTGGCTCCAAGGCAGACTGGCACAGGGTAGAGGCCAGCAGTTCTTGGCAGTGAAATACAGCAAAACAACAAGAGCAAATAGGAGGAGTAGCAACAACAATGGCTACCAAGAACAAGTCTGTCTCCCGGTCTCTCCTATGTTACATTTAGGCTATCCACCCCAGGCTGGCTGGAATAAGCCCTCACATCCATAATCTCAGTAGTACTCAGACCCAGAATTCCAGCAGTACTAAGATCCAGAATCCGAGCGTTGGATTATGAATCAATCACAAACTGTAGCAGTCCACCCCATGACTGCATGAGGCTTTAAGGGGACAACTAGATGTGAATCATACCACTACCCTAATTGTAATATAGCCAACAATGGTCTGAAACTTACACAAACTATGAGCTAAAATAGACTTTTCCTCTGTTAAGTTGTGAGCATCATGTATCTTTGTCCCAGCAATGAGAAAAGTAACTAAGGCATATCTATTTTCTATTGATTCTGTTTATACTTGGAGAAACCTATTGTAAATTTGGGTGTTAGGAGTGGGGCTCTTCTGTCACGTGTATGACCTTGTGGTTTAGAAGGCTATACACATGATTTGTGGGCTTGGAAAAGTTTAGAGATACAGACTAATGAAGCCCTAGAATGTTGTAAGCAGTGCTTGGTTATTGAGACTGGTCAGAGCTCAGAAAACCAGAACACTGATAGGACTATGCACCCCATGTCTTGAGACATTGTGGGAGACTGATTGTGACAGAATAATCAGTCTAGTGGAGGTAATTTCAAGGCGCCTAACATTCAGGCATGAATATGGCTGGCTGCTTTCTGCTAGGTTTACAGTTGAGAATCAGGAGTAAAAAGCAGACCTGATTGATGCAAAACTGAACTAGAAAGGAAGAACCTGAAAAGATGGTTCCCAGAGTTCAGCCAGGGAGGCACTCAAAGGCTACTGCAGTATCAGGGTCCTCTGTGGTGAGTCTCCCATTTCTTGGCAGAGATTATGGGCATGGGGTAGAAAGAAAAAGCAAGAGACAACAAGGCAGTACAGTGGAGATCTGGAATGGCCAGCTATTCACAAGGAACAAAAAGCCCCACAGCAGCCAAAACTTTGCCCTTATTTTTTTATTGGTCAAAGAGGAGATCTGAGGCACCAGGAAGATGGCTCAGCAGAATAAGCACTTCCCTGGCAAGTGCAAGGGCATGAGTTCAATCCCTGGTTCCACCAAAAAAAAAGTGGCGGGGGGGAATTTGAGGAGAGGATTATGGGATGACTCAAGAGGGTATATGTGACCTAATGCTAAGAAGGATCTTTGCCCTGAAGTTTCTTTTAAACTTAGTGATCTTAATTTTAGTTTTAATGTATGGGAGAGGATGCCGATCCTTAAAGATATAATGAGAAATCACTAAAGGGTAGAACCAATAATCCCAAGCCTCTGTTTATCCCCTAAGGAAATATTCAAAATAAGGCCTTGTGAATTTGTGGTCCCCAACACACTGCAGCTGTAGACTATGGGACTGGCAGAAAACCTTAGTGTTATCTTCGGTGCTGGCTTTTCAAGCATGCAAAAAGTAAGTTACAGAGCAACAGAGGCTTCTACCTCTGTAGAGGTTTGAGAAGGCTTGAGAGGCCAGGTAGTATGAGTCTGTGAGAGCAGTACGTGAAGCTAGGAGAGGTCAGAAGTCCTGTGGATATCTCCAGGAGTTGGAGATTCCAGAGATATGAGACATCTGCTCAGGAAATCACAGGTAATGAGAAGAGCCATTCCAAGAGTGGTCACCTGAGTTGCAACAGCCAAAGTCAGATTGCCCGGGCTGCCTTAACTACCCTTGGGAGCTCTCAACACAATCTGCCTGCCATGAGTGCTGAACGTGACTCTGTAAGGCTGTTTATCCCTCTGGGTTTCAGTCTTAGTTTGGTCCCATTCCTTTCTATCCCCCTACTTCTCTCTTTTTTATTTTAAAGGGGCTCATAGGTTAGAGTTTGCCATGACTTACCAAGGAGTCTTTAGACTCAAATTTTTTAGCAATGCAGAAATTTAAGATTTTGGTAAAACTTAGAAATGGACTGTTTATTTTACATAGTAAGATGTGTCTGATCCTTTTGGTGGCCAGGGGCAAAAGTGTTATGGTTTGTGTCTAAAATATTTCCTTAAAATCTAATCTGTTTGGACTGGGGAGGTAGCTCCATGGCCTAAGTGCCTGCCTGGCAAGAGCAAGGACCCAGGTTGGATTCCTGGCACCACATGCTGTGCCAGCCCTGCAATCCCGGCAGGCACACTGTACCAGCCACCCAAACTGGGTGTGGTAGTATATACCTGTAATCCCAGCACTGGGGAGGCTGAGGCAGGAGGATCATTATGAGATCAAGACCAGCCTGGGCTACAAAGTCAGTTCAGAGCCAGCCTGAACTGCATCATGAGATCTTGTCTCAGAAAAACCCAAAAGGAAAAATCAAAAAGTGAAAAAAAACAAAGCTAAGAAAGTATCATATAGTCAAGTGAGATAACTGACTAAAGAGAGAAAAAAAGTGAGTAGAATAAAATAAAAAGGTTAGAGATCTAAGTTGTGAGTGAGGAGAAAAGGAAGAAAAGAAAAAAGGGAAATAAAAATGAGTGACAAAAATATCCTTACCAAAAAAACCCAACAATGTACAGAAAGAAATACAAAACAGAACAGAAAGAAAATAAGAACGAAAGAAGCAATAAAAACAGACAAAAAAAACTAAGCAAAACACTAATCCAGCCAAATATCAAGAGGAAAACCAATCAGAAAGAGAAAATGAAAGAAGTGAAATCCCTATAGTGTCTATAATTCTGTAGTAGGTTTCACTCCACTCCCAGAAATGTATCTTCTGGCCAAGGTTGCATTTGGATTTTTTATTTTTTGGGGTCAGATCTTTGTGTCTGGATTTGGGGATGGGACTAGTTTTCTGTGGCTAACAGTCTCTCCAGGCATAAAGAAAAGAAAAAAGAGGAGAAAAATGAGAAAAGAGAAGGGGATGGCCGAACTACCCAATTCTGTCCCTCATATCTTTGTCCCTAATCATAACATGGGTTCTCCTAACTAACCACCTTTTGGCTCATATTGTTACTGTTTCATGAGAGATTCCATGCCTCTAGGTCTATCTGTCAATTGTGTGTGCCTTAGTCAGGGTCCTGTTGTGTCTCCTGCCTTAGTCAGGGTCCTATTGTGTCTCCGGCATTCCCACAGGTCTCTGGGCACTGAGTCCCACCCATGGAGGGATAGAGGGAGGGAGAGGGGCAGATTTCAGATTTCTCTCACAAGTCAATGAAGGGAGGAGCTGATCTCAGACTCTTACTGCCAGCTGCCACCATTCCAGGTTGATGAAAGAAGGTAGGATCCAAACTCAGACTCCTCTCACCAGTCATGCTGTCCCAGGAAAATGTGGCAGACTTTAAGAATTTGACACTTATTTAGTCTGCATGTGGCCTTCCCATTATTTTATTTATCATTTCTGTCTGTAGCTCTTTCCTACACTGCATACCTGGATTTGGTAGGCCCACAAGGTAACCTTGGCAAATGAGTAAAAGATAAACATCATTTAGAGAGCTTCTTTGAAAATGGGGAAAGATCCAATGATGGGACAGAAGAAAACTCAAAGACTGCATGACAGAAACATAAAGCTGCTTTTAAAAGAAAATGCCAAGAGCCCTACTTAAATTATGGTTTGATTGGTTTGTTCCAATGGTGGTGCACATTCTGCAATCCAACTTTGTGTTAGATATGGTGACCAGCTTCCAACGAAGCCATGAAACTTTCAATATTGCCTCACCACACAGAGAGCAGCTATATTAAAAGGCCAGCTTTTGGAGTTTTTTAAAAAAATATAATCACAAGGGACAGAAGCAGTTAGTAAAGGCCAGCACTTCATTAAATGTGTCTGCAATGTGAGGACAGTGTTTAGTGGCTAACTGTATTGCTAAAGCTAAGAAGCCCTCTACTATTAAGGAAAAGTTGATCCTAGCTGCTGCTAAGGACATTTGTTGTGAACTTTTAAGGAAAGATGCAGTTCAAAATGTGGCACATGTTCCTCTGTTGGTTAGCACCATAACTAGAGGGATTGGTGAAATAACAGGATATCAAGGCACACTTGTTAGAGACAAATGGTATGTCTAATGTCAGTGGGTAACCACACTTGTTTTTATGTGATATAGTTTTCAGAAAGATGTGCATAGTGATATGTCATGTGACTCCTGTTGCCAACCTATGCCATAGCTGCAGACTACACAAGTTTTTGAATAATTACATGTCAGGAAAACTGAGTTGATAATTCTGTGTTGGTAAATGCACAGATGGAATAGTTGCTATGATTGGATGGCTTTCTGGTTTCCATACTCAGGTCAAAAGGGTTGCTTCTCAGTGTGAGTCCATGCACTGTGTAATCCATTGAGTAATGCTGGTCTGCCAGATGGGAGTTTCCTAGTTGCAGGAAAACAAGCTAAGGCTTCACACCGAGTCTGCACTATGGTAAGTTGTAAAATTATTTCACTATATACCACCGTGTAATTAATAATAACAATAGAAATAGGGTAGAGACTAAATGTAATGCACTTCTACCACCCTACCACCCCAACCATGGAAAATTTATCTTCCATGGAACTAGTCCTTGTTATAGGAAACTGGGTTAAGAAGACTGAAGCTATAATGATCTTCATATATACTGAAAAGAGAGCCAACAGGCCTTGCTTTTGATAGAATATATATCTTAGTTACTTTTTTGTTACTGAGATAATATACCTGATACCTACAAGTTAAGAGAAAAGAGGTTTATTTCAGCTCACAGATTGTAGAGGTTTCAGTCTATAGTCAGCTAGTTATAAGGAAGGGTGGATGGCAAAAGAGAAAGAGCTCATGACATGGCAAGAAGGAAACCCTTATCCCTAAGGGAGGGAGATGTACCCAGGCCATGCCCACAGTGACCCATGTCTTCCAGGCTTCACCTCCCGATGTCACATTCGGGTGTAAATCCATCAGTGGACTAATCCAGTGATGAGCGTCACAAGCCCACAGTCCAGTAACATCCCCAAATCCTATCTGTGAGTGCACGAGGCTTTAGGGAACATGCACATAGAAACCATAACAATGTGGAATTTTAGGGAGATGAGCAAAGACATCACATATGTCTTCCTTAAGTAGATAGGTTTGACCCTGCTAACTCTGTACAAGTTTATTAGAATTTTCCAGTGAAATTATCATATCTACGGTGTTAAGAAATTTTTTTATTACTGACTTAATCTTCTTACTAGTTATGGGCCCATTTGATTTTTTTCTTTGGACTTTGTAGAATTTCTAAGAATTTATAGTTTTCACTTTTCCATCTAGTTTGTTTGTATACATTCATTCATATTCTCTCATATGCTTTTATGTACAATTAATAGTTACATCTCAATTTTAATTCAGATTTCAGTGATTTGAATCTCCATTCTTTTTATTCTTAGTCTATCTAGCTAAAGGTTTGTTAATTTTTTTGACTTTCAGGGAATCAACTTTTGCTTGTTTTTCCCACTACCTGTTTATTTTTGCTTAAATCCCTAATTCTGATAGCTTTGAGTTTGTTTTGCTTTTCCTAGTTCCTTAAATTGTACACTTAGATTCTTGATTTGTGATCTCCTTTCAAATAACACATAAAAACTTTAATCCTTTAAAGCTTTGTTCAGGCCTCTTTCAGTTGTTGACGTTACATAATCATATTTTATATATTATGGGTTCCCAATATAAACCAATAATAATAATTATTATTATTATTTTTTTTTTTTTTGGCAGGATTGGGGATTGAACTCAGGCCCTTGCACTTGCCTGGGAAGCACTTATTCCACTGAGCCATCTCCCCAGCCCTAAGAATTATTTTTTTAAAACAATTTATTTTTAGAACAATTTTAGATTCACAGTAAAATTCAGTAGAAGGTACAGAGATTTCTCTGTTGTTGTTACACTAGCTTATAACACTTTTTTTTTCTATATTGTTTAAGAGAACAATATGTCTTCAGTGATTATGTTTCTTGGGAGAATTTGTTGTTGTTGTTCTTGTTGTGTGGAGTGAACCCACTGCCTTGTGCATGTGAGACACAGGCTCTACCACTTGCCACATCAGGTCTTTGATTCATGTTTTAAAAATGAATTGTGCTCTTATGGTTGCATTTTTAAAGTTGTTTGCATATTTTGTACAAAAGTTCCTTATCTGCTATGTGTTTTGCAAATATTTTCTCCCACTCCTTTTTTTTTTTTTTTTTCTTTCTTTCCTTTTTTTTTTAAGTACTGGGGATTGAACTTGAGACCTTGCACTTGCCAGGCAGGCGCTTATGCCACTGAGCTATCTGCCACGCTTGCCTTTCATTTTTTTGACTGTATTTCAGAGAGCCAAAACTTACTATCCACTCTTTCTTTTACAGGTTATTATTTTAGTTTTGCAAGTAAAAAATCATTGTTAAACCCAACATCCTCTAGATTTTTTCTTACATCATCTCAGTGGTTTTATAGTTTTCCATTTAACATTTAGGTTTGGGATCATTTTGAGCTCATTTTTGTGGAAGAAGTAGGACATGTGTCTCATTTCATTCCTTTGTGCATACATCATTGTTTCACCACCATTTATTTAAAATGCTATCTTTGCTGTAATGTACTGGTCTTGCTCTTTTATCAAAGATCAGTAGACTTTGTTTGGGCCTGCTTATGAGCTTCAGTCATATGCTGTTGTTCTATATGTCTATTCTTTTTTTAAAATTTTTAATAGATTGCAAATTGAAAATAAATTATTTACAAACATAAATGAATATAACAATAAAAATTGCCCAAAATAAAAATGAAAGAATTTACAGATCAGTCATAATATTTCACTGTGTCAAAACCAAGAAACTTATATTCATATAATTAGAATTCTCAAAGTAGAAAGGAGTAGGCAATAAATACTTAAAGATTTGAAATTTCTGAATTTATTTCAACTTATAATACCACATTTCCAAGAAAAATGAACCTTTTGCACAAGAAATTTAAATAAAATCATACCAATATACACAAAAATGAAATTGTCTAAAACTTATTATAAAGAAAAAAATGATTAAAGCATATACATAAAATATATTAGCTATGGAAGTACAAAAATAAATAGCATCTTATTCCACATTAGAAAGAAAAAAAAACGACCAAGTGTGTAAAAAATTAGATTAATTAAAGGACTGAAAGAAAAAAAATCTATCCTCTTTGAATTTTATACTTAGCAAACATACCTTTGAAAACTAAAAGTAAAACATTTTCTAGGTATACAAACTTGAAATATTTTAGTATCTCCAGATGTAGCACATAGGAAATAACAAAGAGCATAATTCAAAAGGCAAGAGAAGTTGCAGTATGCTCCTGGATGAAGAATAAAGAGCTCTCAAAGTGATTGTTATGCAGGACTATGTAAAATGTATTAGATAAACCCATTTAAGAAAACATTAAAAATTTTTCTGAGATAGCATCAATCTTATGTCGAGTTATACATACATCTTCACATGTGTGTGTGTGTGTGTGTGTGTGTGTGTGTGTGTGTGTGTATAAAAGGGAAGAAGTAATATAGTCAACAGAAAATGAAAATATACTTTTTAAAGTTTCTAATTACTAGGAGAAGATATCATACAATGTCTTCTAGATAAATTGTAATTCAAAGATATAGTATAAATCTTAAAACAAAAATTAAGATTAAGCATTATTCAGAAAATTAAACTAACTAAAAATTAAATGTTTCAAAACAGTTGAACTAAGAAAAAGTTTTCATGTTAGTAAAGAAGTACTAAGAATAAAACATAAAATACTGGAATGACAAATAAATGACCATCACTTCTGACAATTTGGGGATAGGATATCATAAACGTGGACATGGATAATGACCATGACACTTACTGGTGGCAACGTGTCACTTGTGGGACTGAGCTATAGCTATTTCCTTGAAATCCCCCCTGTACACCCATATGGAATCATGACCTATAGGGTGCAAGAGAAGTCCATTTGTAGAGTATGCTGATGGCAATATTTTGCTGCTGTACACAAAAGAATAACTGAAAGACTACTATTGTATAACTCATTCTCCTGTGTTTGTTTGCCCTATTTGGTGGGTTCTTTCCATTCTCGTTCGTGGGGTTGTGATCATTTTGCTCCCTCTCTAGAACATCAGTTGGTAGTCTGTGTAGGCATGGCTTTGTCATCATGAAATTCTTTAGTTGTTCTTTGTCATGGAAGTATTTTACTTCTCCATTATACTTGAAAGAGGATTTTGCAGGGTATATCAGTCTGGGTTGGAATTTGTTTTCCTGCAAAACTTGAAGTACTTTGCTCCATGCTCTTCTTGACTTGATGGTTTGTGAAGAGAAATCTGCCATTATTCTGATGGGTTTTCCTTTAAATGTGATCTGTTTCTTATCTTTAGCTGCTTTTAGTATACTGTTCCTATGCTGAATTTCTGGGATCTTGATTATTATATGTCTGGGAGTGGTTTTAATTGGGTTGATGTTATTTGGAGTTCTATATGCTTCGGTTACTGAATGTCAGATTCTTGCCCCATATTTGGGAAGTTTTCTGCTATTACTTCTGCCCATATTCTTTTTATCTCATTTGTATTGACTCCTTCCTTCTCATTGATGCCTATTAGTCTCATATTGTTCATCTCTGCATTGTCTTGCAGGTGTTGAATTATTTTAGTTGGTTTAAGAGATCTTTGCTTACTTTTTTACTAGTTGCAATGATGTCTTTAAGGTCAGAAAGTCTATTTTCACTTTCACTCAACCAGATTTGCCAGCTTATGATTAAGGTTTTAATTTCCTGTAATCACTTTGAATCTGATTCATACATTCTATGTCTTTCCTATATTGCTTATTCAGGGGTTCCATCATTTTTATATTCTGCTCTATTTTTTTATCCGCATATTCTTTAGAAGCACTTGGTAGTTCTTTGATTATAGTTATCACTACTTTTTTTTACTTCAGAAATTATTTCTGATCTGATCTCTTCTATACCTTTCTGCAGTTATTTCTTTACTTCCAACACTATTATTTCAGAGATTTCAGGTGTGTGATTTCCAATTTCCTCTATGCTACTGTGCTCTGCATTTGTACTGGGTGGACTTGGGGCCTGAGACTGCTTTTTGTTCCTTCTCTTTATCATTTTGTATACTTTTGACCTTTGCTGTAGAGCTTACATAGAGTTATTACCTTAGCACCAGTTCTGGATCTACGAAGTTCAGACTCCTCCTTCTTCCTGATGCAGCCTTGCAGATAAACCCTTTGTGTCATTCTGGCAAGATGTTCTGCTCCTGAATCAGCTGGGTGGGTTTTGCCTCTAGCCTCTTTGCAGGGAGCTGTTCGGAAGGGTTCCAAGCTAGGCCCATGCTCTGGTTCAGATGATGATCTGGCGGTGGCACAGGCTGTCTCACTCACTGTATGTCTATTTTTCTTTTTAAAAAAAAGTCTTAGTATATGTCTATTCTTTTATTTATTATTATTTTTTTCTGTATTTAGCATAAGGTCTACAGTCCACAGGGTCTCACTACATACATCGCACTCATAGTAGTTCTCCTGTTTTCAGCCTCCTAAATTCTGGGGGGGTACCAAGTACACAGTCACCATGCCCAGTCTCAATCACTGTCTCAGTGCCTCCCCGGGGTGGGGCCTGCAGGGCATGCCAGGGATTGAACCCCTGCTGCTATCTATTCTATTTGTGTTTGTTTTTGCTTTGTTCTTTTGCTTCTACACATAATCTTTAAATTTGTTGATATCCACAAAATACCTTGCTAAGATTTTGATCAGAATTACATTGATTCTGTAGTTTGAGTTGGAAAGAGCTAACATCTTAACAATTTTTAGTCTGCCTATCTGTGAATATTAACTGTTTCCCTATTTGATTTTATTAGAATTATTAGTTCTTTGATTTTATTAGAATTCTGCGGTTCTCTTTGTATAAATCTTATATGTATTTTATTAGATATCTACCCAAGTATTTTATATTTAGATGCTAACATCTAAATATAACATAGATGCTAATATCTATGTTAGATGGAACTTTGTTTTTAACTACCAACTCTACTTATTCTTTGTGATATATAGGAAGGATATGAAGTCCAATGTATTAATCTTGAATACTACAGCCCTACTGTAATCACTTATTACTCCCTGGGAGTTTTCACTTGTTTATTTTTGTCAATTCTTTGAGATTTTCTACATAGAAAGTCGTATCAAAATTAACAGTTTTGTTCTTAGTTACCAAGCTGCATTTTATTTCCTTTTTTGTTTGCTTTTTTTGTCTCTTCCATTAAGACCAATAATCATTTTTTAATTTTTAATAATTCTTTTTAATATATTATTCTCATAAACAATATAGAAAAAATATGGTGTTACAAACTTGTGTGGCAACAATAAGTGCTTTACATTTTGTATTCTTTAAATTGACAAATAAAATTTGTATATATTTATGTAAACATTTAAATATTTGTATAAACTATGGAATGTCTAAACCAAACTAATCTTGTGTGTTTATTTTGGTTGTAGTAACAACATCTAAAATCTACTCTTTCAAGAATACATTATTATTTAATGTCTGTACTATGTTATATAAGAGGACCTTTTCTCTCCCTCCCTCCCTCCCTCCCTCCCTCTCTCTCTTTCTCTCTCTCTCTCTATCTCTCTCTCTCTCTTTCTTCATTTGGTACTGGGAGTTGAATTCATGACCTTGTGCTTGAGAGACAGGCACTTGTGCCACTGAGCTATCTCCCTGGCCCAGGACTTTTGAACTTATTCCTTTCCTCCAACTGAAATTTTATGTCTGTGAATAGCTCTGCAATCATCTGACTCCCAAGTCCCTGATAATCATCATTCTACCTTATCCCTCTGAGTTCAACTTTAATTTTAGAGTCTACATGCAAATGAGATCATGTGATATTTATCTGTCTGTGCCTAACTCATTACACTTAAAATGACATCCTCAAGACTGGCCTCTGTCCTTACCTACGTATTTATCTTTACTGAAATCACTGTTGCGTTATATGTCTTGGAGTCATTGTCTACTGTCCTTTTATTCTAACCTACAGAACTCTCTTTAGCTCTTTTGCAGGGAATATGTAGTGGTAACAAAAACTAAAAGCTGAGGAAGTCCTGTTTATCTGAGGTTCTTTTAATTTTGTCATTACTTTGGAAAATAGTTTTGTTAACAGGATTCTTGGTGGACAGTGTTTTTGTTGTTGCTTTGCCTTCTTTTATTACTTTTAAAATATCAGCCTGGGGGCGAGGGAGATGGCTCAGTAGAAAAAGCACTTCCCTGGCAAGTGCAAGGGCCTGAGTTCAATCCCCAGTTCCATCAAAAAAAATAAAACATCAGCCTGCTTTTTTCTGGTCTCAAAAGTTAAGAAATCTGTTGATATCTAATTGAATATCACTTATATATGATGAGCTGCTTCTCTCTTGATGTCTTAAGGATTTTCACTTTGGCTTTCAACAGTTTGATTTTTATATGCCTCGGTGTGACTGTCCTTGAGTTTGCTTGACATTTATGGTCATATTGTTCATTAAATTTGGGGAATTTTCAGCTATTATGTCTTCAAATACTCTCTCTGCCCTTTCTTGATATTTTTCTGCTACTGGAATGCCTGCAATGCATGTATTGGTTTGCTTGATGATATCACATAAGTCCATAGACTTTACTCACGTTAATCCTTTTACTTCCTATTTCTCATCGTTGGCAATTTGCATTGTCTTGCTTTTAAATTCACAAATCCTTTTGCCAACTCAAATCTACCTATGAATACTACTGGTGAATTTACTCTTTAAATTCCAGAATTTCCTTTTTAGGTTTTCTACTTACTGGTATTTCAATTTTGGTCATACATTATTCTCTTGACTTTTTTCTACATTTTTCTCTGATTATTGAACGCTTGTAAGACAAGTGTCTTAACATGTTTATCTAACAGGTTTACCCTTTTGGCTTTTTAGGGACTAGATTTGTTGATCGTTACTCATTGAATGGGTTATACTTTCCTATTTCTTTGTATGCCCTCTAGAGCTTGTTGTTGTTGAATACTGGACATTTGAATCTAATAGTGAGGTATTCTGTAAGTCAGATTCTCTCCTGGGATTGCTATTTTGCACTTGCTCTTGTTTTTGCTTTTGTGGGATGCCTGTGTATCAAAGATCCATGTGAGATATAAATATAAGACTTTCTCAAGTATCTTTTACATGCATATTGACACCCTAACTTCTTTCACATATACAAGTGCTTTCTAATGCTCTAAGCTTTAATATGTTTCCCAAAAAAGGAAAAAGATAAAGATGAAGATATAAGAGGAAGGTACCAGCTCTTTAATTTCCCAGTGGGATGGACAAGGGCTTTCAACAATGACTGTTCACCTTGCTGCACATTTGCATTCAGAAAAAGCAATCAGTGATGGAAGCATGGATCCCTGATATTTGGAGTACATTGTCTTTTTTGCCTGCCCAGGTTCCTGAAAAGCTGCATGAAAGCTGTTCCTGGAATAATGCCTGGCTGCCTGTCAAAAGACTTGGCAGTGGGATATGGGTAACAGTTACTGTGCTAAGAGCTGAAAATGACCAAAAATAACTGCAGTTTACCATCTAAGCCTTCTCTTAGAAGCTGTAAGCCTTATATCCACAGCAAAGATCCAAAACAGTTACATAAGACAGATTCTGTCAGTGCTTCCTATTCCTTCATCTTTCTAAAATTCTCTCCTTCAACACTTTTATGAAGGTGAGATTTAAAAAAAATAAAAAATAAAAAAAGGTGAGATTTTTCAGAGAACATTTTGAAGTTGATGAGAATAGTCCAGCAGAAAGAAAATATGTAATAATACAAGGTAAAGAGCCTGAGAGATAGCTCAGCAGACTAAGTGCCTGTTTAGGCCAGTGCAAGGACCACAGTTTGATCCCTAGCACATGTCCTGTGTCCCTGGGCATGCTGAGGCCAGCCACCGAGACCAGGTATAGTGGTGCATGCCTGTAATACCAGCACTAGGGAGGATGAAACAGGAGGATCACTACGAGTCTGAACTATATAGTGAGACCCTGTACCAATTACATTTAAAAAAGTACAAGATAAGTTGCTAATTTTGTGTTTGACTTTGAGAACGATTTAGTTAGCTTGCACACAAGAGGAAGAGCTTACCTTTGCAAGGAAGAGGGGGCTTCTGTGTACTGTAGAACAGAACACTGTAGACATCTACGATGTCCATTTGTTGACAGGTTTGGTTTGGTTCTGATATTTGTTTTCTCTTTTTCTGTTTGTTTTCTTTTATTTAGTTGATCTATTTGTGACACTAGGGTATTAAGGTCCCCCATTACAGTTGTGTTAATGCTTATTTGATTTTTTTTATGTCTGTCAATATTGTTTTATATAGTTGGGTACAACAGTGTTTGGTGAAAATATATTTATGAGTATTATCTAGTTGTGTAACAACTCATAGATAAAAACTATTGTCAGTGTCACCTGTATTATGAACAAATGCTATGTAATTTGAACAATTTATATTTATATAAATGAATTCAATAACTGGGTAAAAGTAAAATAAAAAGAGCAGGGTTTTTTTTTTAAAGAGAAGAGTGAGAAAAGAGTTAAAATTATTCTTGAGAATATATTCCTGGGTTGGCACATTTGATGGAGGGAGGAAAATAAAGTTTCTGTGACTACTTTCATTTTTTAATATGCAATATAAAAGATAGCATCTAAGAGCTCTGGGTAAGGAGTAGTACAGAATTGTTGGGACCTTGACAAAAGCAGAGAAGGCACAAACTAGATTTTTTTTTGGCAGAACCAGGAATTGAACACAGGCCCTTGTGCCTGCCAGGGAAGTGCTTATTCCCCTGAGCCATCTCCTGAGCCCCACAAACTAGATTTTTTTTTTAGGAAAATTATCAAAGTTATAAAAGAAACATGCAAAGTTATGTACATTGATCACTCATTTGAGTTTTAGAGTGAAAATCATCATACCTGTATGTATTTTCCTGGTCTCAGTCAGCTAACTAAGTGAAAAGACACAAAATAGGTTGGTGTTTGAGCTTAAGTAACACTAATCCCATCACTAGCTGTCCTCAAATATCTACTTTTTCTTTGCCTTTAATAATAGTATACTCCCACATTTTAGCTAGTTGTTTTAGTCCCTTTGTGCTGCTATAACAAAATCTATGAGACTGGGTAATTTATAAAGAACAGAAATTTGTTTCTAATAGTTCTGAGGCTGAGTTCAAAACCAAGGCACCAGGTTCAACATATGGTGAGAACCTGGTCTTTGTCTCTAAGGTGGCCCCTTATTACCATGTTCTCCAGAAGACAGGAAGGCACTGGAGGGACAGAAGAAATAAAAATGGTGAACTCTTTCCATTAAGCCTTTTTGTAAGGGCACCAATCTGTTCCTGAGGCTGAGTCCTCATAAGTTACTCATTTCCCAAAGGCCTCGCTTTCTCCTACTGTTGCACTAGGGATTAAATTTCCAGGGAATGCACTTTCAACACAGCACTAGTCTTGTCTAGGAAGAGACTTGTTATTTTCGGTTTTGGTTTTTTATTTTATTTACTTATTAGCTTTTCTGAACATTTATTACAAGATCCCAACAGCGTTTTATTTTTTCTTCTCAATATCCTGTTTTGTGGCTTCCTTGGCTGTCTTCGCCTGGATGCCAAAGAGCTGGGTATTGGCACTGCCATGCGCAGACTGGCAAAGGCCTTGAGGTTGTTTTCCTTCTCTTTGATGACCCTGGCCTCCTTCCTGTAGACATTCCTGATGGGCATCACAGGTCCTGTCAGCTGGGTGGCCAATTTGAGTTCTTCAGCAGAGCTGTCTCCCTCTTTCGGGGCTGATGGCTTCCTGGGGAAGAGGATGAGTTTGGAGCAGTACCCCTTCAGCTGCTGCATGTTGGCCTTCAGGGATTCAGTGGATTTGTTCCACCACCTTGGGTCCACCAAGATGCCAATGGCTTGGGCCACCTTCTTGTGAATACCAGCCACCTGCAGCTCCTCCAGACTGAAGCCCCTGCCAGCTTGGACCTTGGTGTGGTATTGCAGTGTGGGAGAGCACACGATGGGCTGAACGGGTCCGGACATGGGGCATGGGGCAGTGCGGGGTGCTTTTGCCTGCCGGGCCTTGTGCCTGCAGATCTTTCAAGCTGGCTGATTGAACCGCATAGCCACATGCCTCTGCCAGTCCTTGTGGAAATAGGGCTTCAGAGTCATGCCATTCCGGCTAGGCACCATGACTGCCTCTTAGGCCACAGATTGGTGGAACCGAAAGGCAGTTTCAGTTTTTTAAGAGAGGGTTTTGCTACATAGCCCAGGCTGTCCTTGAACTTGGGGCAATCCTTCTGCTTCAGCCTTCCCAATACTGGGATTATAGGTATATAATGCCACTGCTCCTGTCCAGGAGTGCCACTGCTCCTGTCCAGAAGGGACTGATTTTGAAATTCCCTTGCACTTTGATTCTGTGGGGTGTCAGATGAGATGTGGTCATCTTCCTGAGGAGAGACTACTTGCCCTGACCTTGGTGAGTAACTATGATAATGAATGACTGAACCTTAGGGGATAAATGGGAAGTTTTTATCTTCCAAGGTAGTGGGTAATGAAGAAATAATAGACTTTTGAATTATAAGGTTTGAAGTATAAAATTTTTAGAAGTGTTAAAGAAGGTCACTGGACAGATGGAGATGGTGGTCAGAGTCAGGTGCTTAGATCAAGGACTATACTTATTAGGCAGATGTACATCCATAAGAGTGGGTAGCTGAAGTGAGCAAAAGTTGTCAGAATTGAGCAAGCAAATATCTGTCCCACCGTTGGTTTAACATTAATAATGGTGACAGGGCTGGGCACAGTGGCACCCATCAGTAATCCCAGAACTCAGAAGGCTAAGGTAAGAGGATTGCTATGAGTTCAAAGCTGGCCTGGGCTACACAGTGAGTTTAGGACCAGCCAGAATTACAGTGAGACTTCATCTTAAACAAACAAAAAAGGGTTGTCAGGCATAAGGCTAAACAGAAAGAAAGAAAGCTAAGTGCTAAAACCATCAAGATATGGGGTAAGACTTGGAGGTCAAGCGGCTAGCAGTATTTGGAGTTGTCTTTCAAGAGGAAATATAGCAATTTATTAGCTGTAATAAGAAGCAAGGAGAACACTGACTTTACCTCTTATTATCAAGTAGAGTTACATGATATAAAGAGAAAAAGGACAACCCTTTAAGTGGACTGTCAGGGCAGGCAGCATCCTTAGGGGACATGTGGGCTTCAGGGAGAGCATTAAGTGATGGAAAAGTTCAGAAGACATTACAGCTCAAGGACATTGCTAACAGATAATGAGTTTCAGATAAAACAGGGCGAGTTCAAGCAGGGAGGAGTGGAAGAGGAAAATGCATGGATGAATTGGTGTGGTCTGGTACAAAATGACACATGCTCCTCGGGTGCATGAGTCACAGAGATGTGAGATATTTGGGATGGTGATTCTGAGGATCAATGGCATATCAGGATTCAGTTTAAAATAGAAAGACTGAATATCCTGGCATTCTTTGAGTTTGTCGTGGTAAGCAGATAGAGATGAGCATAAATGTCTACTGAGAGGCCCATCTTTTCGGCAGTTTGCAGTGATAAGCCATGGGAAGCTCCAAGAACAGTATCATCAGAAACCTCAAGAATTCTATAAACTCTCTCAACTTTAACGCCATCTTAGAAACCTCTGTGCCATGAGAGCCAAGTGGAGGAAGTGAATGCAGACTGAAGTGCAAAAGAAGAAAAATGAGACAGGGGCCCAAGTAAAATAGCTCATACACCCATGGAGGCCAAAGGAGCAGAAATAAACAGTGCTGGAGGCCGACAACACTGGTGCAAGTTTTGGACTGCATGCTGCTTAG
>PVKA01004225.1:32313-78704 GCA_004027165.1 Ctenomys sociabilis
TTTTTTTTTTTTTTTTTTTTGTCTTTTTGAGACAGGGTCTCACTATACAGTTGAGGCTGGCCTTAAGCTCACTTTGTAGCTCAGGCTGGTCTCGAACTCACAACAATCCTCCTGCCTCAGCCTCCCGAGTGCTGGGATTACAGGCATGCGCCACCACGCCCCGCTGAAATTATTTATTTATTTATTTATTTATTTATTTATTTTGTGGTACCTGGGGTTGAACTCAGGACCTTGTATGTGCCAAGCAAGCACTTACTCTACTGAGGTATTTCCCCAGCCCTTAAACTCACATTTTAAAGACTGTGGCTCAGTTTATTTAACATGAAATAATGAAATAGGAATAAGGATATTTGATAATTACGAAGGCTATAATGTTTCCAGATCTGTATCCTTACATATGTCTTCAGCCTTAGAGGTATCCTTTTTGCCTATGACTTTGTAGTACACTAAATAGGTGGGTTATGTTCTCTTATCACTTTAATCTAGGCCTGATCATGTGTGGGTAGATTTGGTCTGAAATGTGGCATGTGTATGCCATTTGTAGGACTCAAGAACCTTTTGGGTTTCCACTGTGCTTTCCACGAAAATGACATATTCCATCAAGCCCTTGGCTCCAGGAGGATGAGAGGTACAGATTATGGTTTTTTTCTTTTTTTGGTGGAACTGGGGATTGAACTCAGGCCTTTGTGCTTGCCAGGCAAGCGCTTATTCTACTGAGCCATCTCTCCGGCCCCTAATCATGTTCATTTTGATTAAGATGTCATAGCCAAATCCAGTCCCCGGCAGAGTTCTCAGCCAATCCTTGGAGACATGAATGAGACTAGCCAAGGTCAGACAACCCTGAGTTGATAGATGAATGCAGATATATGAACAACAGTAAAAAAAGGATGCATAAACTACTGAGGTTTGGGGTGGCTGGCTATATAGAAATGACTGAAGATTTGGGAAGATTCTTCAATGAGTCCATGACGGGCTGAGATGAAATGGGACTAAAAACTGCCTCGTACGGTAAGTGCAGTGCAGGGCAGACCCAACTTGCCTCCATTGGATGTATTTGGTCTGCCATCCTACTTGGTGGGTCTGTGAGGCACATACAAGATATGCCAAGTTTGGAACTGTCAATTCATGTCAGGAAAACCCAGGGAATAATTGTGCGACTCATGTTAATGACTTACTCGTAGCAACCATGAAACGGAACATTTTTCAGGGGCTTGGGATCTTGGTTGATAATGACTCTTTTAAAAAACTTAAGGAAGTTGAAAAATTAATTTGTGGTTCATAGAGCAATTGTCATCAGAAAAGATTTATCCCTTCATTTACTTCATGGGCCAGTTCTGTGAGTTTTTAAGAGTTCAACTTTATAATTTATGCTTCACTAAAGATGGGGTTTGTTTTTATTTTTTAAATTTGGTAGTGCAGGGTAATGCTGAGCTACTCCCAGACCCCCCCCCCCAACCAGGGATCGAACTCAGGCCCTTGCACTTGCCAGGGAAGTGCTTATTCCACTGAGTCATCTCCCCAGCCCATCCCAGACCTTTTATTTTGACAGGAGTTGAGTTCTAAATGTCCCATTGTGGTGGATTAACTAATGAGCCACTTGGAACACCCAGCTGAACTCAATTGGTGTGGTGCTGGGTGTGAAAGGACACCCCCCCCCCCCCAGGGTTTCTGCCAGCAGCCTAAAAGCAGAAAAGGAAGATGTGCTGTTGATTGTCCCGAAGGCTGTCAACAGTGGTTTTCCTGATATAAGCCTGGCTATTGTTATTAGTGGAGCTCAGGTCCTTGCTGTTGCTGAGGATGGCTGCAGTCCCTTCAGGCAGAGCTCACCTGGAGCCCTGGCTCCAGTGCACTATCCCTCAGTGTGCTGGCACAGATCCTTCATCCCATTCACACAGACTTCCTCACTTCCACACTGACCTTTGGACCTTTCCAGTGCAGATCCTTGGAACAGACTTGCATGAGTCATTGTTGTGGCCTCCAGGCCTCAGCTGGACTCATGGAGGACATTGCCCTGGGATTCGGGCCCTCAGCTGGACTCTGCATCTTTAATGCATGGACAGATCTATTGCACTATTCTGCATTTGACTCCTTAGGTGAATATTATGAAATTTTATACTTTTCTGTCCTGTATTAAATTTATTCCTTTGTCAACCCTGACTACAACACCCACACTGGTCTTAAACTTGTGATCCTCCTTGCAAGCAGCTGAGATTTCAGGTGTGTGCTACCATGGCTCCTTAAAGATCAGATTTTACAAAGAGCTTTCAGTCTTCCCTTGGCGATCAGGCTTTTTTTACAAACTTGAAGAGTTAGTCTCCTTACCTTACTCAGATAAGGACAAAAGGAGAGATGTTCAATAAGGAATTCCTTCTGTGGGCCATGGTTAGCAAACTTTAGGAGCAAGAATGTCTGAGCGTCAGCCATTCTTTCCTGTTTGTGCTGTAGATTCTCCCATTGATTACTAACCTTTGGTAAACATCCGCCTGCCTGGAATTGTTAGCACAGTGCGTCACAAAATGGAGGGGTGGCTGCCTTCATTAAATAATCCATTTAAATCCTTGCACCAATGGTGGTAAGCATTACATAAGTAATTATGTAAGTGTTTGCTAATACTATGTCTTGAGAATAGAGGAAGCTGCCTGGGAGAACAGAGACGATTGTTGAAGGTGATCAAAGCGTTGAGAAGAGGTTGGAATGAGGATATACATGTGACACTGAGGACACCAAGCCTGTTTTCTCATCCTCAATTGTCCCTACCCAAATCTGGAACATAGGTGAGCATACCTGGCCTTAGAAGATAAAGCTCTGTAACAAAGTGAAGCCTAGACAGTTGGGTCTCCAAACCTGGGATAGAACAGTAATGGGCAGAACACTCTCCAGAATCCCCAGCTATAGAAAATATTATGGTCCTATTTGGCGATTAACTCACTTCCACACTGACCTTTGGACCTTTCCAGTGCAGATCCTTGCATGATTCATTGTTGTGGCCTCCAGGCCTCAGCTGGACTCATGGAGGACATTGCCCTGGGATTCGGGCCCTCAGCTGGACTCTGGATCTTTAATGCATGGACAGATCTATTGCACTATTCTGCATTTGACTCCTTACGTGAATATTATAAAATTTTATACTTTTCTGTCCTGTATTAAATTTATCCCTTTGTCAACCCTGACTACAACAATCCAAGTTACGAACTCCGCTTTATACTGAGCAAGCTGTAAAGCTGTATATTTTTAGGTCACAGAACAGTTTTTCCCTGGTAAAGGCTTGTATTTTATGATAAAATGTCTGCTCAGTGTGCACTAAATAAAACACAAAGCTCTCTTTTTTGCTTTATTAAAAAACTTCAAATTATTTCCATTGCCTTTAATCTTTCCCGTAGTACAAAATACCTTGTTGAGAGACAAGGTATTATCCTTCTAGAATAATGCTTCATTGGTAGGATCCCAAAATTGCTTCACAGCACTGACTGGATTGAGTCCAGTCCTGGGCTGGATGCAAACTTAAATGCAGCTCAGCCTGATCAACTTTATCTCTTGGTGCCCAGGAAGCCTTCCCAGCCAGGCTGGTTTCCTGTTAGCTCAACATACCAGTTTTACTTCTGCTTCATCCCAGCCCTAAGTTCCCTTCCTCTTGCCACTGAGCCAAATTTTTACCTGTTCCTCTGGGTCTCATCTAAAAGCCATCTCTCCTGGGAAAACTTCCTAAGCATTCTAGTCTACAGTGATTTTTTTTTTTTTTTACAGATGAGTTTGTTGACATTAGTTATATGAATTCATAAATTGATTGAACAATTACTTATTGAACACTGACAATATGCCAGGAGCATAACATAATTTTATTATTATTATTTTTGTGGCTGGCTCATCCCTCCCTGGGGGCAGGGCTGGCACAGCATGTGGCAATGGAGATTGAACTGTGGTCCCTGTGCACTTGCCTGAGCTTGCTTAAGTAGGCACTTTAGACTGCTGAGCAATCTCTCTGGCCCAATACAATTTTATTATCTATGTACTCCCTAACATTTTTTCACTTTTTATATGTGCATGTACTTTTCTGAGAAAACCTTAAGGATTTTATCATTTTTATTTATTTTCTCATAGTACTGAATACAAAGTGGACATTATATATAATAAATTTAACTAGAATAATTAGGCTTGTCCCTTGTTAACCTGTCAGCTTATGATGTCTAGCCACACCAACTATGGACAGAACTTAAAACAATCACTCTTCGTTATATCTATCTCCATTAAACATTATATAGTTTGTTTAAAAATTTTATTAACAGTTCATTTTCATAATTCAAAAAAGGCATTACAGATTATAGTCAGTAGAACAACTAAAGCAAAACCTCACCTCTACAGAGATGGCCAGTGTATAGACTTTATTACATAGGCACATTTTAATTTTCTAAAGTAAACTTGTTTTACATACAATTAATCACAACAGTGCAAGAAATGACATAACATGAGGATGGATGAGGAAGGGAAGTACAAGCCTTGCCTGAGCTGAACTGTTCACGGACTCTTGGGTTCTTCCACCCCCATACACTGAAATGCACCATCAATATTACAATGCAGGGTGAGAAGGGGCATTCTGCTCTTTCTCAGCTAGAGCACTCATCCTGATTAATCTCTTGAATATGGTAAAGCTTTCTCCAGATCCTGCTGGCAAGTAGACACAATTGTGGTTAAGTGAATGCTTGCTGAGGATCAGAGCGGTTTACATCATTCTCTTCTCGCATCCCCAGCTTTCACACCCTTGAACCCAACAGGCTGCTGCTGAGAGCTGTTACCCCATACACTGCTAAGGTAGCCCATTCTGTGGCACATAGCTGCAAATGGCATGGTTTAAGAGTTCACTCACTGTGTGACCGATGGCACCCACAACTAGAGTGGAGGGTGTGATCCAAGGCAGGACAGGGGAGTGAACAGGAAAGAGCTAGAATTACTTGTTCCATCCAGGTGGAATCCATCCATTACTTCTGACTTAGAATAAGAAATCAAAATCATAATGAAACACATCATGTAAGAGAAACTATTTTGTGACTTGTACATGTTTTTAAAATTTTTAATTTATGTTTTGTGTTAACCAACAGACATTGAGCAAGTTGGGGTTGGGGGATTGTCCCTTTGTCTCAATTGGTTTTGGCATACTTATAAGCAGTCCCAGGATGTTTACGAAGTACTTTTCCCTCTTTCAATCATTTGTACAAAAGGGCATCTCTGGAAGTCAAGGACCACACTAACATCTTCAGTATCATGGTAGGTTAAACCTGTTTCTGCTTCTGGTTGCACCTAAATCCTATTATCCACCTTGGAGGCCTGTCTGTTCTCCACACCCACACGACTGTTTTGCTGGGTGATGCCCATGGAATCAGAAAGGCGTTCCAATCCATCTTCACCATCCTCTTTGATCCTCTTTTTTTTAACTGGTGTTTTAAAGGCAAGTGCAAAATAAGGATCACAGGGTTTTCTTTGTTCTGTCTTCTGGGCAGTTGATAAAGGTTAAAGATATGAAAAAGAAAAGACAAACCAGCTAGATTTCCCAATCTTTGAAATGTAAATTTCTTAGTTGCTAAGAATATGTGAAGTCATAGTGACATGGAATATCATAGAAAGTGGCATCAAAGTGTCTTTTGTAAAATAAGCCATAAAACTATAATTAGAAAGAACCTGAGGAAACAGTGTCTATCTGGAAACTGAAGGTGAACTGGGACTTCATATACACTACCTCAAAGTCATTTGCTTCGCCTTTGATCCTTTCAGGGAAGCTGGCTAGCACAGCACCTTGACCAGAGTCAGCATGATAAATATTTGTTGAGCTGAGCAATTCCACTGTTTATCCCTGCTGTGCACTCTCGCTCTCTCTTGTTTTTTCAATAGCTTCTAATTTGAGCTTTAAGAAAGGGTCTCTACTTCAAATATTTTGAAGACTGGTGGCCAGTGCTGTATTCTTGATACTATTTCGTATTTTAATTTTTATTTTTTACACTTGCGTTTTATATCATATCTAGTTATTACTTGCCTTTCTCCAGGCACTGCCAAACACACCAATATGGAAAGTTCCTGCCTTTACAGGCAAGCTCAGAAGTGCACATTGAGCAATACATTTTTCTTTCTCAAATCTCAAAACAAAGGCCTAGATTTTTCTGAAGCAGACTTACTAAGGCACAATAGAAGAAAAATAAAACTCCAACATTTTTGCTTTAGTTAATATATGGGAGAACATTATTATTTTGCTACTGGGAATCCAACTCAGGCCCTCACACTTGCCAGGGAAAATATTAGTGATATACACATCTGTTCTCTATATTTGGGCCTGTCCTAAATATTCTCTTCACTTTTAATTCCTTAAGTATGTAAGTACAAATCATAATATCCAAAACCTGTCTCATTTACAAAGAGTATAATAAGGAAATGGTGATTTGTAGAGAATTATTAGACTTTTGTAACATGCAGAGGACACTGTTAGAAAGTTGGTAAGAATGTTCTAACAGTAAGAGTTGGGGACCAGGGAAGATAGCTCAGTGGCATAAACACCTGCATAGCAAGAGCAAGGTCCTGAGTTCAATCCCCGGTACCATGAAAAAAAAAGTACAAAGAGTTGGAACTGGGTACATAGCTCATTGATAGGACTTGCCTAACATGCAGAAGGCCCTGGATTCACTCTCCTGTAGCACAAAAGAATAAAAAAATTAAAAAGCTAAAATGAAGTGTTATAGACTTATTATTTACTAAAAATGTAAAATTTTGTGTTAGTTTTGTTTGAATTTCCTATTAGATTGCATTCTTAACCCAAACTCTAAATATGTTGGAATTAGTATTTCTTAGAGGAGTTAAAATTACTATTCCAACTGGGAGAATTTATAAAAGTAGATGGATGGCAGTGCTTCCTACTCGCACAAATTTAGCAATTTTTCAGGCTTTTAAGGAAAAAAAATCAGAGTGTTCTCTGCTTTTTCACTACTGACTTATAAAATCTAAGTCAGCTGTGAAGTACTGATTTCATTACACAGAGATTCAACCTTCCTAATCTCACTCCTCCATCCTGTACGGCAATAGAAGAAATGCTCGGTGACATTAGTCATCAGTTAACACTGGGAAAAGCAAAGAATCAGCCCCCAAGACTGTAGGTACTCTATTAATCTGTTCTACATGCATGTCTCCTGCTGAGCGTTCTGGAGTGCAAGCGTAGCTCAGAGGTGTGGTTTGCCTCTCAGCAACAAAAGTGAATAATCTGATTATAGGCCGCATGGGTGCTACTTTACCTGTGGGCACAAAAATGCTTCCCAGTATGCATAAGGTACATCGGGGTTCAAGTTCAGCAACACATTGAGTGCTCAAGTGTTGATAGTGGAAGTGGGCATTAAAGAAGAGCAAAATTATCTAAATTCTGCTGGAAATGAAAGCCAGTTGCTTGCTTTAATTTTAGTACTTGTTGATAAGTAACAGTTAAATAGTCTTAGAATCTCAGGGTCAGTATACTTTCAACGAACATATACTGACTACCTAATAATTTCCCTTTATCTCATGATTATTTCATAAGTCTGCCCTGCCAAGAAGAATTGAAGGTGGTAGACTTCTATTATAGTCCAAGTTTTGTGTAAGTTATTGAAAATACAAGAGTGAGATGCATTCTTTTTATTCATGCATCTTATTCCATAGAACATGAGTTTCTAGGGAAATATAACCCTTCAACCACTGAATTTGAACAGAAATTCCTCTCATTTCAAATAAGAAATGTTGTAAATAAAAAAGTTCTCCAGCATTATAAGTCCCATAATAATGCAGAAAGGTAGGAAGTAGGAAAAATATATAACACAATAAAACTGTCCAGATAATTAATATGAACAAAGTGCTAACTTTTAATAAGAAAAAGAACAGGCAGAAGAGGCTTAATGTTCCTTCACAAAAGGCCTCACAGTCTCTTTGACATACCATAACAAATAGAATTATTGTCCTTTTTTACTATAAAGTTGAAAAGTAAGCCCTAGACTCTTTAAGTGCAGTGTAGTTCCTGTTAGCACAGGACATCTAATTTGTATTCTAGTGGTAATACTATGTAGTGGTAAGATGAATTCATTGTTAATATTTTCACATTATTGATATCATAAAGTAGGACTTTTTATAAAAAAGAAAAACCCACACCCTAGATGGCAGTTGTAGATTCCACACATGAGAAAGGTTGTCTGTGATTTTTATGTAGGTTATTAATAAAACACTAAAAATATATTTTATCAGATTCCCTAACTCCTGTATTAGTTCCATAAAGCTAGTAGAATCAAAACCTGGTGCTAACAAAGTAGAACATTCTTAAAGTTTATTACTAATTTGCTTGCCAAATATAGATAGTATAGAAGGGATTTTCCTACCTCTTGGTTAATAAATTAAAAAAAAAAATTAGTTCAGGTGAAAATAAGAAGGCATGAGAATTCATCATGGGAGAAAAAAGAACCAACAAATGATACTCATGTGACGCTAGCAGAGGAGGCAGAGGCCTTGCCGCTGGGTGAGGAAGGTGCTGGAATGACCTTCACTCATCCTGCCAGTTCTCTGACCCATATGGATAATCTAGGAGAAGTCATTAGTGTCTTAATACAACATGAGAAAGGACAAGCTTTAGAATCCCTTGGCGTATCTTTTAAGGACTCTGCTGTACTTCCAGCAGCATGAAAATATGAAGGAAAAAAGACAGCTAGAGCTAGAGTATTATTCTTGTTGAGACCATTTAAAAAAATCTTGGTCATCAGCTAGTCAAAATCCAGTATGAGAGTCCTTCTCACAGCATCTGGGATAGACAGCTATTTTAACTTCTGGGCATTTATAAAAACAGGAAATTTTACTACTTGTGTTTATTCATCTTTTTAGAACTCTTAAATCTACTTCTTTTTTTATAGTTGAAAATGTGGGGCAGCTAATATTGTATCATTCCATCCTGCTTTGTACTCTTTGCAGTTATATTCTGTTCTTCAAGGTTAGAATACAGTATGTGTAACTGAACTCAGCCTTCCACCTAGGTATATACTGAACAGTGCATCATGCTGACATAGGTTGAATATATTAGCCTCAATAGCTGTGACATAGTTCCAATTCAAAACAACTCCCATTTCCCTAAGAAAATATTTCTGTATGAGTGGCTATAAAACCAGTTCTTCCCAGCATCACACACACACACACACACACACACACACACACACACACACACAGAGTCTGTACTTAGAGGGAAACTTTAAAAAAAACTCAGAATACAGGGTTTCTCATTAATGCCTATTCAATCTCCTCCATTTAGTTTCAGCCTTATGCTTAGATACTTCAAGACATTGTAATGATTTCTATAACCAAGTGTCAGTAATAGTTACAATTCAATGAGTGTTCACTGACTAAATGAAATAAATCTGTCAATGAAAAATTTGACATAGTGTTTACTTTTGCATCATCTACCAATCAGATAAAATGTGATCTTTCACCTCATTCTATTCATCATCAAACATCAAGGTACAAATAAAATGAAGAGAAAGAAGACTGAATATCCTGACTCTTAGAATCAGAATTTAATGTTCACAACATAGGGAAATGTCTTTTGCCCATTGTCATCCTAGTCTGCCTTTTTGATTTATTACAATACTATGATTACCAAGCTCTACACTTGAGAGTTTATACAAAGTTTAAAATAGTCTCCTTTTCAGCCTGAATTTCCTACAAAATTTGCATGAAGGAAAGATGCAACAGTCTAGGTTACGAGGTATAAAGAGCTCCCAAATGCCCCTGACAAATGCCTGAGGTATTTGTTTCAAGACTCAAAAGTGGCCTGTAGTTCTCAGTATGAATTTGCAGTTCACCAAGACTGAAGAAGTCTCTTGCACTGAACATCATCTTACAGTTAATGTTTCTCTTCCTCAAAATGAAGAGAAGCTGAATTTTGCTTTTCTCTCAACAGAATGTGAATTCAATGCAATCTGTTTGCAAAATGTAGGTACAGTCACAGAATTTAAAAGATCCTGTTGGGCCCTTTTTCATTATCTAGTGAGATTCAGGATAATAAATCCTGTAACTGAAACCTAAGAGAAATGAAAACAAAAATGTGTCAATTTAAATAATCTATAACCAGGGGAGAAACATCCAGAAAAGCTCTGTTGTATAGCATTAACATTTAAAGAATGGGGATATCTAAGAAAAGTCTAGTAGACCCACACAGAAAATTTGTCTTAAACCTTTTGTGAGCCTTTTGTAGGAAAAAAGAAGAGACAGCAACAAACTCTTAACTTTCCAAAACCGTGTTTTCTAGAAACTCATGGGTGACAGATGAACATCAGAAGGAATTCGTGCCTGCAATGATATTGGAGGTGCATTTCTGGACTCTCACAGTCAAAACAAAGCACATATTAGTACTGTGATAGAAGCTAAAATCGGACAAAAAGGCTGCATTATACAGAGTGGTCCAAAAGTCAGAGGAACCACAAGCTTCAGGCTTGATTGTAGTCAAAAAGCTTCTCCGAAGCAACCACCTCAGGAGTTCCTATGAAAAGACAGGTAACTGCAAACAGGTAGTCCCTGGCAGATTGTTCCCGGCAGGGAGGGCACAGCAGGTATTGACTTAAACCAGCAATTCAGGAAGATATTTAGCATGTTAGGGTTCTGTCACTGTACCCCACACTCCTTGGGATTTTCTGTTTCATCTCCTTCAAAGTCTGGCTTCAAACTCTTTTTTTGCTCAATTTCCACCTGCCAAAATAAAAGTTGGAAAAAAATATCAGAAGGAAGGAAAAAGAAAAACAGCAAACAAGTGAGAAGAGAACCTCAGAAGGCTTTCTTCTGAGTCTCTAATTTCACCAGTGTTCTGGCCTCAGCCACCTTGGAGAACTGGCTCCGAGAATAGCAGGACTCTTGGCACATGGCCTCACTGCTTGGGAATTATCCTTTTCCTCACATGACTCATGAAGCACCTTTCCCCTGGGAACCCTTCCTGAGTACTGTGGGCTTGTCTGGCCCACTCTTCCAGGCTCCATAGGATAGAGCAAGATCTTTGCCATTTCATCAAGAATGTAGAAATATGGAAGGCAGTATTCCTTACATAAAGGCTTACCAAATGAATAAATTCCTCTATAATTTTTAATTTAAACCCATCCAAAAACTGGTAGAGGCTTCCAAATTGATAAGTATTGGCATGTTTATACTTTTTTTCTCCAAAAAAGTCAGTCTTTACAGAGGAATCAATAAATCAGTCTCACCAGCACAGTAACAGACTGCAAGTGAAGCCTCTGATAAATCAGTAAGAGAGTCCTTGCATACAGTAATTTTATCCTTAAGGTTGCTCCTCTCAGCACCTGGATGTTTATATTGCTGAATTTGCAGGATAACAACTGAGGACCCAACAAGGTGCTGTGTGAAGGAAGGGCTATGTTTTTCCTGGCCGCAAGATGGAGCATTTGCTCTTTTTGGTAGTCAAATGTTTTGGCTCGTACAAGGAAGGAAATGCTCAGAACAATAAATCACCCTATAATCCTAAGGGTATCACTGTGAATAGACAATTCTTAAATCACTTTTCAAAATCTTTCTTTTTTTTCAAGGGAGGGGCTATTATGACTGAATCCAAGATCAGCATAAATTATGAATAAGTAATAATCACTGATTTATCACACTTGTTGTCCACAGTGACTGAGATATTATACTCTTATATGAAATCAGCCCCTTTGTTTCTCTCCAGCCTTTTGTCCACAAGAAAGACACTCATGAAAATTAGAGCAAACTCATCTATTAGCTATGTGTGTGAACTTCCTCTAGAATGGTAAGAGAATACTTGGACCTATGTGAAGCATTGCTAAAAGGAATAAGGGAGAGTTGTGGGTGAACAAATGCAGGCGGGAATCTCAGCCCGACACCTCCCTAGACTACCTTGTAGCTGTAATGTGCGGAATAGTTGACCCACTTCCTCACATCGCTCTTGTCTTCCACGGAGATGGATCTTACAGCAGCTTTGGAGGCAGAAGTCGTGGGCATGTTGAACTCCACATTCACATGATTGGCAAAGCTGGAAGGCACTTCCCGGTCAGAGCCAAGTTCAAGGTGGCAAAAGAAACAGTGTGGGTGGCCAGAAGCTGAGAAAGACAGGAGGAATGCAGAGATCAGCTTCTTTGGGGATGAAGTCAAGAAAAAAAAAAATAGTACTTCAATAACAAAGGAAACCAGCAGACTTGCCACCTGCCAGTCTTCAGAAATTCCAGGGCTGAGGAGAGGATTTTAGTCAGCTCTATGTTCCTTAAATCCTTTGATGTGACACCATCTGATTACCACAGCCTGGTATCCTAGCAAGAAAACCTACAGCCGAAGGAAGGGGCCATTCTCCAGTCAGAATGATATGTGGATACAGGACAACCACTAAGAAAGAGGGGGCTATAGATTGGAAGAATGGAATTAAAGGGATCAGCACTTAGCACCTAATAAAACACTGGTGACAGACACCTGGAGCAAAATCATTGCTTTTCTCTGACAGATGAATTGAATTTTTAAAATAGCTTTTCATAATTTCAAAAGTGCTCCTGGCATGTTTCCATGAGTGAATATATTCATGACTAAAACACTGCAGACAGCACATGCATACAGCACCAGGAAGCACCTGACCACGGTCAGAACACCTGAGCTGACCTCCAGCTCTCCTAGAAGCAGGTTCCCAGCCTCGCTCTCTGCTCTCTCCATACTTCAAGTCCTCATCTGTAATGTGCAGAAATAGTGATGGAGGGGTGAGCCACACAAAACCAGGCCCAGCCCCTTGCTGCTCTTTATGGGTATTGCATTTGGATGGCAATTTAGGGTTTGTCTGAAAATTGTTACTAGAGATTTTTTTTTTTTTTTTAAGAAAAAGAGCTTAGCTCTGTGAATATGAAGATGGAAGCATCATTGTCACTCATCAGATGCAACAAGAAACATTTGTTGAGGGTCCTGTGCCTGGAATTGTGCTAAATGCTTCCCACAGATTTTCTAACTGAATCTTCATAATGACCTCTTTACAGATGAGGAGATGGAAGCGAAGTCGCAGTTAGAAAGTGGCAGAGCGAAGAAGTCAACTCAGCAATCTGGCTGGACTTGGCCTGACCTCAAGCCCAGGTTTGTCAGGTGACTGGGGAGAGGTAAAGCTGCACGAGCCCACATGGAGCGACAGGCTGTAGATGAACAGCACGAAATTGCTTGGGCTTGATTATATAACCGTACAGTCCCTTAGTTACCCTGATTCCCCCAAGTAATCAATTTCAATTTTCTTTACTGGTCTGGGCAGGGCTTTTCAGTCTACAAAGTAAGGAGATACACACCCATTCTCCAAGGAAAACATTACAGAGTGAAGTATTTGTTTTGCTGTTTCACAAATGTAACACAATTCAACATAACTTTTTAATTTAATTTAATTTTATTTTATTATTGTCTTTTTGAGACAGGGTTTCATTATGCAGTTCAGGCTGGCCTTAAGCTCACTTTGTAGCTCAGGCTGGTCTCGAACTCACAACAATCCTCCTACCTCTGCCTCCCGAGTGCTGGGATTACAGGCCTGCGCCACCACGCCCGGCTAACATAACTTATTTGTAAAGACTAAAACTTTAGGAAATTAACTGAAAAATTGCTATTGTTTTTTAGAAAGCAATTTAAGTAAAATATGATACTAAAATTTACATATGAAACTTAACCCATCTTTTCCATTGTGTGTCATAGATATACAGTATCATTCATTCGGTATTCTTCGCTGGCCAGATATGGTGCTGAGCACTTATAAGCATTATCTAATTTCACTCTGAATAATCTAGGTATTAATAGCCTGATTTAATAGATGAGGAAAATTAGGTTGTTCTCAGAGGGTTAAGTAAATTGCCTGAGGTCACACTGCCTTTGCGTGGTAGAGCTGGGAATAAAACTCAGATCTGACTCTGAATCCAAACTATGACCTAAATTCTTCTCAATATGTTGCTGTGGGATTAGATTGCTCTAAGATATAGAGCAGACTCTCTTAATTCAGTAGCAATTTAGGCAACTGATTTTATCTAATTACCTTCATTTGCACATTACAGGAATATTAAGTCATTTCTTTTGCAGAAGTGACTTCCTCTTCTCCATCCACCAAAACATATTCACAGCAAACTCTGAAAGCCCAGCCATCAGCCATACAACACTGCCAGGCAGAGGAGTATCATTTGGAAAGATGGTATAGTTTAATTCATGGTAGTGAGCTATAAACAAATCCACAAATATATCATCCTCCTTGATGAAATAGAGAAAATTAACATTGAATTCAGATTTTCCCCCCTAAAAGCTAATCCTACAATTATTATCTCTTCACCTGGTTTAATGAGAACAGGAATTCCAACAAAGGAAGCTACTTAGGCAGGACTGGAGAGATAGCTTAGCAGACTAAGTGCCTGCTTAGGCAAGCACAGGGACTGGGGTCCCACATGCCATGCTGGCCCTGCTCCTGGGGCATGCTGAGCTGGCCATGGAGTCAGGCATGGTGGCACATGCTTGTAATCCCAGCTGCTGGGGAGGCTGAAAACAGGAGAATCACTACAAGTCCGAACTATGTAGTGACCTGTACAAAAAAAAAAAAAAAAGCTACTTATGCAAGAGAGAATGTTTCATTTCTGTGGTTTTTTTTTTTTTTTTCTTTAATTTTATTTATTTGGTACAGGGACTCACTAAGCAGCTTGGACTTATAGTGATCCTCCTGTCTTCAGCCACTCTGGCACTGGTATTATAGGTTTGTGCCACCATGCCTGGACTTAGTGCTGGTTCAGCGTGCCCCAGGGGCAGGGCCGGTATGATATATGGGACTAGGGATCAAAGCCTGGTCCCTACACTGGCCAAAGCAGGCACTTAGTCTGCTGAGCTATCTCACTGGCCCTGGTTTTATTTTTTGAGGTACAGCCCATAGTAGAAGCTACAGGACTTGTGCTGGCACTTTCTAAAATAAAGGAAAACTCACCACTAGAAAAGCACAGAGGGAGCCAAGGAGATGGCTCAGCAGATTAAGCACTTCCCTGCAAGCGCAAGGACCTGAGTTCAATCCTGGTTCCACCAAACAAGAAAAGAAAAGCACTTAAGAAAATTATGTTTGCTGCACAGATTTCCCTCTGAGAGCAAACACAATCGCAATCTCTCTCTCTCTCCCCCTCTTCTCCCCCCCTCACTTAGCAAATCATCTTCCCTGATTCTGCAGCTCATCTTGGTGCTCACAACAGCTTGAGGTCCCCATGACTCAAGCCAAATGGCAAAGGGCAAATAATGATGATGATAATTTGTCCTGTGGCAACACCACAGGACGACTTCCACTGCTTCCTGTTACCAGCATTGTTCTCAAGCTACCCTTCTGAGGACTGCTGTTTCAACCATTTTTCTTACTTAAGGTTACTTTTCATTGCTTGATAACCCAAATCCCCGTGACACAAGGCTTTTAAATATTTTAAATCACTTTAAGAAACCATAGTGTGGAGAAAGAACGCCTGATGTAGCTTTACAATGAGTCAGGGCAGTTCACCTCCAGGCCTTCCTTCCCAGCTCTGTAGAATGAAGAGCTGGAAAACCCAGTATTCTGTAGCTTTCTCTTCTTAAGGGCTTCTGTGCCACAGCAGGAGCACCCCTACCACGCCCGACCAAGTCAGATGGGCCCCATGGCTGAGATAGAAACCAGAGTTCCTTCTCCCGGAGAATACTGTATAGTACTGATTTCAGGGAGAAATAGTAAGCAAGCACAGAGAGGAGACTTTGTTTTAAAATTCTGTCTGCTTAAAAAATAGCAGGTAGCAAATCCAACCTTAAACACAAACTCAATTGTGTCTTCAGTTTGCACTGCTACACCAGTGTCTGATGCAGAATGCCTGGTGTGGGCCACTCAGAACTGTGCAGGGAGCTGAGCAGCTCCTATTGGCCCTTGCTGTCACATCATATTACATGCAGGATAGGTAACCCAGGTGCTTCACGCGCTGAGCAGCAGAGGTCCACCACTTAGGACTAATAGTGTCAACAGAAAAAAGCCTGGCTGCACATTTCCATGAGGAGTCTTCCCAAACCTTTTTCTTTTTGTTTTTCTAGCAAACCCACTTTCATTAGCAGATGGGCAAAACTTATTCTAACAAGGGAAGAGCCTAAAGGGATCACAGAATCACAGGCTTGCTGCCTGCTGCTCGGGTTGCCCAGATCCACTCTAAGAAATAAAGCCATTAGTGCTGCTTTGATGGCTGACTCGTTTTTGTCATTTCACTAAATCTCAGGGAACCTACAAGGAAAGTAACTGTCTTCTGGACTCACTGGAGCACCCCACAAGGCTGTGTGTAGGCTGGTCAGATAAGCTATTCTGTTTGTTCCTTTAGTTCTTTTTTTAAAATTTTTTTGGAGGAACTGAGGATTGAACTCAGGCCCTTGCACTTGCCGGGGAAGCACTTATTCCACTGAGCCATCTCCCTGGCCCTGTTTATTCCTTTAAATCTATCTTTTTGCGTGAAGGGTCCTTGACTCCTTTGGACCTTTATATTTCTGCTACTTTTTTGCGTGAAGGGTCCTTGACTTTACTTTTTGCATGAAGGGTCCTTGACTCCTTTGGACCTTTATATTCTGCTACCTTCATATTCCCTGCCTCTTTCCCATCCCTGCATTCCAAAGCCAAACCCTGAGTTGACATGTTACAACTGACAGCAGTTGGATCAGAAACCTCACTTCTTGTGTGTACTCTGCATGTGACCAGCCGTGAACTTGCCTTTTGCTTTCATCCAGGTACAGAGATACGCTTTTGCAGAATCCAGATGCCTTCTAGGATCTGGAAGTGGTTTGCTTCCAGAACCCCAGCCAATACTTTTAATGAGTCCCAAAAGAACAGAAAATCAGAAGCTGTTTTGGAAAGCTGCTTGTTAGCTCAACTGAGCAGAGTAATACTCTTTTACAGCAGATGTATAATGGAGTGAAAAGGTGGGGTGAACTGGGTCACTACATTTGCCCTTTACTCTATGTAAATATTTCTATTGCTTTGATCTCACCCTCCCCCCCATCTCAATTCCCATCAACAGCAAAAACAAGTTCTCCACACAGGAACAGATGTGGAAGAGTGATCCTGGCTCTTTAGCTACATGTGGCTGTTTCTGGAAGGAGAGCACCACCTACCTGAGTTTTTGTCAGGCAGTCGGTTTATTCTCCACACAATGGAGTTGAAGGCATGTTCATACTTGGCAGTTCCCAGAGTGACTCTCATGACAGGCTCAGAGCCAGAGACACTAGCTGAGCCAAAACTTGCCCCTCGGTTCACTTTGGCTTTCAAAGACTTTTCCCCCAGGACACTTTCCCTGCGGAAGTTTTTTACCCACTCACTGGGCACTGGGTAACGCACCATGACATTCTCACAGGGAACCTGAGTGAGAGGATCGCGGTTGGAGGAAAAACCAGTCGACATCCTCAGCCAGCTCTGCACCTCCACTTCGGCCCCATTGATGCTTGCAGCTGTCCTGAGTGTGAAAGGCAAGGTCTTCTCAGCAAACACCGTCCTGAACCGCATCAGTTCAAACCGGCAAGCATCCAAAGGGTTGAAGAGAATAACCCGAGAGCTGTTGAACACATCCTCATCCACACACCCGTGAAAGCGGCACTCATGGAGTTTGATCCATTTGGTGGTAGTGGTGGGCATGATGTCTTGCCGAGAAACGATTTCATTTCCTTTGATGAGAACATCATTGAGGCCCAGACGGCACTCAGCCAGCCCAGAAAGGAAACTCAGAATGTGGATCCGAGTCAAAACATGGTGCTGGAGAATCTGATTGTCTCCTTTGCATACAATGCCAGAGAACTCATCCCTGACGTCCACTGTAATCTCCTCTTCAAGATAGTTCAAGCCAACTGTGCTCAAGTCCATTGACAATACTGGCAGCTCCATGAGCCGGTCCTGCACTGCACGGATGAAGCTCAGGAAATCCTCATACTTGGTGGTGCCCAGCTTGACCACTTGCTCCCGCTCTGCCGTGTGGGCTACAGCAGGTTTAGGCTGATATTTCTTCTTCTCTTTGTAGGTGACACGATCGATCCGCAAGCTGTGGATCCTACCATTCTCATCATAGTTTTGAAGCCGGGGTTCTGAAACTTCATGGCAGATCTCCAGCTTGAACTCACGGAATGGTTTTTCTAGGCCCTGCTCATAATACAGCTGCAGGTAACCACTGTCTGTCAGTCTGATGTAGATTGGGCCCCAGTGCCTGGAGGACATGATGTTTTTCTTCTCAGGGATCCTGAGCATCATGGGCCAGCCATCTCTGGGCTGAGTTAGCGCCAAACAAGGTGGGTGAGCATCTAGTTCAATCCAGGTTATAGGGTCATCATCGGGTAGTGCTGCACTGCCAAGATGATCAGGTTCATCGATCTGGAGCTGTTTAAGTTTTTCCACAGCATCAGAGTGGGACTGGTTTTTGCTTGAGTCATCAAAACTGATGGAATCCTGGTAGATGACAATGAGGGAATCTCTTTGGCTTTTGCCTGTGCTACTGGAAATGGAACTTTTCTGGGAGCGCCTTTCCTGTTCTTCAAAGAAAGCACTGAAAGGGTTGATGGGTGAGGGCTGGACATCCTGGAGTGTCTCATTTAGGAAAGGATTGGTGGCCCTCCAGGGTGGGGCCTCAGTTACGGAGGACTGGTGGTTTAGGGAGGAAATGTCCAGCTTCTGAACTTTGGAGGAGCTCAGCAAAGTGCTCTTGGGACGATCCCTCTTGAATGACCCAGTGGAGTTATAAGGTACAACCGGAGTCACAGGCGCCACTGATGCCATTTTTGGCTTCAGAGGAGAAGTGATTGGTGGCAAAGGGCAGCTGACTTCATTGTCATCAAAAGTGACCCAGCTGGGGAAACGAGCAGAGGTCACTGGAGGGGCAGGGTGCCCATTCACGGGTGGACTGCTGGTGTGCCAGCTGACGGCTTCCATCTCTACCTCTTCATCTTCCTGGAGTGAGGAGGAATTATCTAAAAGGCAAAGGAGGAGAACATATCAGGGGCTACCATTCAGAGTTGTGGGAAGCTGAAGGAGGGCAACAAGAATTACTAGAATTTGATCTAGAATTCAGTAAATTTCAAAGTAGCTCACATACTTGGTCTGGGTCCAGACTGCATAATTTTGTAGTGACACAAAAAGGGCTGTCACACTGACTATACCAACAACACAATAGATATTTCCTATATTTATTTCTAAAGTATGTGTTAAGTTTTAAACACTGAAAACTACCTCCTAAAGTAATATAAACTGGCCTTATTTCAAAAGCAAGTTATTTTTTGTCAGCAATAATGATAATATATTGAACAATATACTCCTACATATTCTAGCACAAATAAGATCCATAAATAATAAAGATAGAATATTAACATCCTGAATATGTATGTAAATTCATGCAAGTGAGTCAGAAAAATATAAAATTTCCAACAGAAATATGGGCAAAGCCTATGAACAGATAATTCGAGAAAGAGAAATGAAAATGTTTAATAAACATGTGGAAAAATGTCCAATCTTAGTAGTAATAACAATAAAACTAGACCAAAAAAGTCAGTGAAGGTTTTCAAAGTTTTCAATATTGAGTGAGGGTTAGGATGCCATGACAGGAACACTAAATGGACCTTCAACGGGAATAAATTGCTGTGAGTGCTCTGAGAAGAGATTTCATAATAGATCATCTGTCTGAACAAATATTCATAAACAATGACTGAACAATCCCATAAGAAATAAATCAAATTGTGAAGAAAGTTTGAAAAGCAAAGATGCTCATTTTAGCATTGTTCATAATAGGAAGAATAAGGAGATATCAAAATCAATCAACTGGACAGATGTTAAGAAACTGAGGCACACAAGGGAATAACACCCAGACATTAAGCTGTTTACATGTTTTCGTAATATGAGAAAATGCTTATGATAGACACTCTCCTTTTTTCCTCTAAAATTTTCATCATGGCTTTATTTTAGCACATAAAAAAAAAATTATTACTGATAAAACTCTACTATGCCAATGTCTACCAGAAAAGACATAGTAGACTTAAGCTTTTTGTTGTTGTTTGGTACTTCCAGGAATGAAAGGCAAATGGAAACATGAAAATGCATATGAAACACACATGTATGGGGTGGCTGTTGGTCATCTGTCCTAACAAGATATTTGTTCAAGGCCAGCATGGTGGCACATGCCTATAATCCCAATGCTCAGAAGGCTAAGGCAAGGGCTGGCAAGGTAGCTGAGCAGACTAAGTGCCTGCTTAGGCAAGAGCAGGGACTAAGTTTTGATCCCTGGCACCACATGGAATGCTGGACCTACCCCCAGGCATCTGAGCTGGCTACCAAGACTAGGAGGGTGGTGCATGCCTATAATCCCAGCAAGAGGGAGGCTGAAAGCAAGAGGATCAGTACAAGTCCGAGCCGGAAGAGGGGGAGGAAGAAGGGGAAGAGAAGAAGAAAGGAGAAGAAGGAGGAGGCGAGGCAATGATGATGATGATGATGATGATGATGATGATGATGATGATGATGATGATGACGACGACGACGACGACGACGACAATGACAACTGAGGCAGTAGGATCACTGTAAGTTTCAGACCAGCCTGGGCTATAAAGTGAGTTTAAGGCCAGCCTAAACCACATAGTGAAACCTTGTTTCAAAAAGACAAAAAAACAAACCAAACCAGGGGGCCAGGGAGATGGCCTTGTGGAATAAGCACTTCCCTGGCAAGCACAAGGGCCTGAGTTCAATCCCTGGTTCTGGAAAAAAAAAACAAAAACCCTAAACCTATATTTATTCAAATATCAATTCCTTTAGTGTCTGTTCGAGAAGGTAGACTAATCACATGGCTATGACTACACATGTATCATCATTTACCTCAGCAATACAAAGAGCAAAAAAGTATTTTCTATATGTCCAGCACTACAAAAAGACTTCAAGTCATTTAAAAATTAAAGGTAAGAACAGGTTTCAAATTTACTTTTGTAGATGTGTGATTTATGTTCTCGGGGATGAAGGGAAAGGATCATCGACAAATCAAGTTCACAGCATTTATGTATCTATTATCAGTAATGAAAGTTAAGGGGTACATCCTGACCCTGAGTGAAATACAATCACTTCCTTGGAGTCACATCTCATCCTCTCCAGAGACCAGGAAAAGCTGTGTATGTCTGAACTCTCCAGCTCCCACTGAGAGCACCAAGGCCTTCCGCAGGGCAGTGTTTCCACCAAACACTGCCTTGCTGCCACCCAGCTAGCTGGGCCCTCCCAGCCCTGGAGCTCACCACACCCTAGTTTAAAAGCAAGCTGAAATCCTTTCCTTGGAGAGTGGCTTTGTGCCCTGGGGCTCGCTTCTGTTAGGACTCTTGTCCTCAAATTAGCACTTCTGGTCTTCTCCTAAGCCCAAAAAAGAAGGAAGAAAAAGGATATTGTCTCTATCGAAGATAATTTTTTTTTCTTATAATAAAATTCCTTTTCAAACCAATTTAGTTGCTGGGGCTGTAGCTCAACAGCACAGCACCTGCCTGGCAAGAGTGAGGTTGAGAGTTTGATTCACAGGACCAAAAAAAGTATAGAGAAGAAGCAAACCAAGTTACTTAAAAAATCACACCAAACTCTTGACAGTTTTACAGCATAAACTCATAAGAAAATTTAACTGAAATATCTTAAAGTTTGAAGGAAAATTTATGAATTCACAGAGATTCTATTTTCTCTTTGTTGGCCACGTAAATCATCAAAGATTGTTTCAAAATTCTCTCAAATGGCAGTTTTCATGTCCCATAATTACAACAGTTTTTATAAAACCTACCTACCCTTTGGATAATAGTAGAAAATAGGTTAAGTTTTTGAAAGTGAAATTTGTTTTTCCACTAAACCATGTATAAAGAAAAAATATTCCAATAAATGTAATGCAATGCAGTGCAATATAACATTAACATTAGTTGGGTGTGGTAGTATATGCCTGTAATCCCAGCTTGGGAGGCCGCAGATAGGAGGATCACTACAAGTCCAATCTGTGTAGTAAGATCCTGTAGACCCTGCACTAAATACATAACAAATAATTTTCTATTATTTTTTAAAATTTATTTATTTGTATTTTAACTTGAAGAGTGAAAAACAGAAGAAAACAAAGAGAAAAAATGATCATACAATGATACATATGTTACAGATTTTCAAAACATGAATGGCTAATTATATATATATATATATTTTTTTTTTTTTAAATAAAAAAGTCTAACACATCATCAGTCCACAAGAGAAGCATGTTATCCACAGAAGTTGTTGATTTGAGCCATTCACAGCTCATTATATTAATATGACTTTACTTTATATACCTCCATTTTATACTTTTCTGCTGGATGGTTAAGACCAAATTAAAACAAGACCTATATAACAAACAATGTAACCTTTGTATCAGATAAGGTCAGTCAGGTACCCTCAGGGATTATCCTGTAACCCTGTACTGCACTTTGTAGATCCCTTGTCAGTGTCAGCCTTGTAAATGAGTCATGGCCATTGCTTGACCAATTTGCTCTCTGTGGAAGCCTGAGAGAAAGTTTTCTCTCCATGTGACTCTCCTTAGGCACACTATACATCATTGATCGCATTCCTCTGTGGCCCATAATCTCCTTGATCAGAAAATTTGGGGAATTACTGAGTTACATGATGTTACATTACAAATTCTCCTGTGTCCTGAGTCTTCACTGACCTTGAAAGGCTAGGGCCAAAATGACCTTGCAGCCTTTCTTTTTCTCCAATTTTTCATTTACAAACTTAGGTTGTTAACCCTCCTGAAGAGAAGTTTATTATTACCCTGCAACATATGCAGTTCAATTTACCCACACTATTATACCCTTTAAAAAAGGGCAGTATAGTAATAGCTGGTATGTCACGACAAGAAGTACATATCTAGAAGACCAGAATGGCAGGCATTTGGAGTGCGACCCTTCTATTACACTTTGTTAAATTCAGTGCAGTTGCTTGGTTCATAGGTATCAGAATATATAGTTAGTTGGGGTGAGAATCCTACCACTTAACTGATAGTTTCAAAAATCTCCTGATGTTTCTCAGGATAATTGTCTTACCATCTAGTGTGTATAAGTGAATTGTCTTGCCTGTCATGTTTCTCAGCATTTCTCCTTACCCTTTCTTCATTGTCCAACTGCACTAAATACATAAAAAAATAAAATTTTTAAAAATAACATAACATTACTTTTTTTACAAAGGAAAACCAAAAGTGGTCCAGGGTTCATGTAAAAATAAAGCACTTCTTGATGTCAACCCAAAGATACTACTTTCAAAAGCAATCCCTCATTAATGCTGGTTTCCTTATTGTGAACTCTTAATTTTGCTCCTTTTCTCACCTCACACAACCCATTTTCCATTGTTTTTATGATGGTTGGGTCTTATATTTTGAGCCCATTTTTAATAGAGGGTTATTTTGGGCTTTCACATATACATATATAAAATTAATCTGCATATAAATTTCTGAGCATAAATATATATTTTTATTTCCTTAATAAATGATGAGTGTTTCCTTAATAAAATGAATATACTTTCACCAATAGGAGAAATATGAATGAATATAAATGTCTAATAGAGAAAAAATAGATTAACTTCATAAAATAAAATGCTATTGTCCCCTGCTTGGTTTGTGTCTAGTTGTCCCCCTCCCCCACAAAGCCTCATACAGTCATGGGGTGTCTCCTAGAGTTTGTGACTAATTCTTGATCCATGTTGGGATTATGGGTATGAGTGCTACTCCTGCCTTGGAGCAGATAATCTGCTTACAAATGCCAGCCCCCAATCCCCCAACCGGGGATTGAACTCAGGCCCTCAGGCTTGCCAGGGAAGCTCTTATTCAATTCATCTCCTGGGCCTATGAGACAATATAAATGTAAGGAGTGGGGAGAGGCTAGCTAACTGCAGCCACTGCCCCGCCCTTTGCTTTTTGCAGTTTTCTGCTGCCATGAACAGCAGCCTTCTGCTCTGTGCAGCTCTGCCTTGGAAACAGCAGAGTATGCACTGAAACCTCCACTAACTGAGTTATGCTTCATTCTTTTTTTTTTTTGACAGAACCAAGGATTGAACTCAGGTCCTTGTGCTTGCCAGGGAAGTGCTTATTCCACTGAGCCATCTCCCTAACTCACTAACTGAGTTATAAAAACCTTTCCTTTCTTAATTCTGGGTGTTGGGTATTATGTCCTGGCAATGAGAGAAAAGTAACTGAGACATCCCCATAGCAGAGAGACAAAGATTTAGAATCCATGATAACCACTGTTGGTGACAACTGGAGAAATTTACACACTCCTAGGAGTGTTACAATTTTTTTTCCTGAGGGCAATTTGAAAATATGTGTACATGTTTTTAAAAAGCAACTCGAGTTGCCATAGGAGTTTATTCCAAGAAAACAACAGGATGATGAGCATGGAACCGCGTACACAGCAGATGTTTATCACAGCAATGTTTGGATCACAGAAAAATCAGAAATAACCAAAATGTTCAACAGTGGGAGATTGCTTAGATGGTTCCACCCTTACAGCACAATCCCACGTTGCCACTGTGACAGTGCTTTTGAGCATGTTTATTCACAAAGAGCTGAACACGATACAGAGCCCAGTGAGTAATGTGAGCCAAGAACCTAGAATCTGAATTCAGATAGCCTGGGTTTCAGTTCTGTACTGGCGGCTTACCAGCAGGGTAACTTTGACTAAGTTTTGAATTTTTGTCTTGGGTTTTCCTACCAGTTTAGAAAAACATCAAGTTGTACCTGAAAGACAAATAAGAAAAATTGAGTGCAACTACTAGAATGTTCCATTTCATTATGTGTCTGTTGTAAAGGGTTAATGTAAAAGTAATGTGATGAGTTAATGTAAAACTAAATGTAAAAAAATCACTCTGCTCAACTTTCTGTGACCCTGCTTCCTTGTAAGAGCACAAGGAGGCTTGATATACCATTGATAAATCATCAATAGACAAAGAGTTCCCAGAAAACAATGCTCCTAGAAAAAAATATATGCTGAGTGAAGGTCATGCTGTCCCTGTTCTATGTTACACGACAAATTTGTTTGTCAAACAGGATGCAGTTTCTACCTTTAAAACCTCTATACATCTAAGGCTCCTGGCCATTTGTCCTCTCCTATGTGAGTATGGTCAAGTGGTCCTGAGCCCAGTAATAAAAGGCTCATTTTAATTTTGGATTCTGGTCTGGTTTCTATGTTGAGAAGTCATAACATCTGTGTTAGCAGTGAAATGCAGTATTTCATAATGTTTTGGTGTTGAGAAACAAATGTCTCATGTGGAATAGAGGTATAGTAAAAAATTTAAATCCGTGCGAGCAGTAATGGCACACACCTGTAACCCCAGCTCCTAGTGAGGCTGAAGCACGAGGATTCCAAGTAGGAGGCTAGGCTGGGCAACTTAGCAACACTCAGTTTCAAAAAAAAAAAAAAAAAAAACCAACTGAAGGGCTGGAGATGGAGCTCTGCATTCCCTGGGTTCAATCTCCAGTACCTTCCTTCCTGTCAAAAAAAAAAAAAAAAAAAAACGTGTAGCCATATTCTTCCCTTATAAAGACAATGATGTATTATTGCTCACAAAATAATGTTCAAAATGTACCTTGACTACAAATATTAATTCACTTTAAAGAAAGGACACAAGCAGTTTAGCTGTACTCTATGTTGAGAAAGCAGCAGTTATATCCTTCCTGTAACAGTTATGACTGGTGCTACAGGGGAAATAAAAGGCTGGCAAACTTCCCCAGTAAAAAACAGCCAGAAGCTAACTGTCTTGAGTACAAAGTTAACCATTATCCACAGTTCCATTCTATTGACTTATTAAAATAAAACCATAGCCCCCAATCCAGCATTATTTTAATTACCATCTCTCCTACTTGCTCCCTCCAAATTGCTTTTAGTAGGAATTGGGCTGCTGCCAAACCAAAGCCAAGCATGAAGAGGAAGCTCTCACACACCCCAGGGAGAGGCCTAGTGCGATGAGGCGCCTTGCGTCTGCCAATGCAGACTAAAAAGAGCAACGGTGGACTGTTTTAATGTAAGCCCAAAATCTATTTTAAAGTCCCAAAAGATCATAGTAAGTGAATGATTACCAGGTAATCAAAGTCACCAAAGGCAGAGGAAAAGACAGAACAATTGCAGTGGCAGGACTAGCAGTTCCTGTATTTTGAACATTGCAGAGATTGCCATTATGTTTCTTTCATTTGTTAATCTAATTTTGGAAATGCAATGACAAATACAAATTAACTGAGAGATGGTCAGTGGAATTTATTGAGTGGTAAGAACAGATATTCTGACATTTTTGCAGTTACTCAATGTGAAATAGAAGTCACTGTATGAAAGAGTGCATAACATTAAAACTGCATAACCAGCTCCTGGCACACCATGGATGCTGACGTATCGTGGCGTAATCTGTAAAGTAGGAAGAGGAGCACAGAATTAAAAAGATACAAGAATTAGCAAAGTCTGATCCCTTTGCGGAGAAGGCTGAGGTTCAGTGATTTTGAGAAACCTGCCCAAGGTGAGATTAGAAGCCAATTACTGCTTTTAATTTTCATTAACCGTTATTTCCTTAATGCTTGTTCATTAAGCTAAAATTTTCCTATTACCTTTGAGATCAGAAAGAATTAATCTTGACACACAATTTCTTAGGAGCTTTGTTTAATGGGGGAAAAACATTAATTAAACAAGGCTTACCATCTGTTTACACATAAGTCTTTGGGCAAAATATCAGGCTGTGTCACTCCCTAATGCTTAGAGGTGCAGAGATGAGAGCAGGGAGCCTCTTAACTTGCACAAAATACGCTGGGACCTATTAACTGTGACAAGGAGAGACAGCTTTCATGCTCATGAAGGGACCTGGTCAGGAGATACCCCAAAGCCAAGACGCCACCATGCCAAACTACCACTTACACTGCAGAGCGGAATCTCTGTGAAGACACCACATTCTAGCTTTTATTTACTACGGGAATCTATGCAGCTGTCTGAGTGCCTTCTTCAAATGCCTGTAAACCTAGCTTGCCCTGCCTCCTCTTTCCCCACTTATCAAGGCAGGTTGACTCAACATATTTCCTCTCTCTCTCTTTTTTTTTTTTGTTCAGAAGTCTATCGAATGATTCAGGAATATTGGTTTCATGCAGGTTGTCTGCGTGTACCCTCACACAGCGACTGAGAATCAGCCTTTTTCTAAACTTGTCTGTTTGACCACTGTCCTCTTTCTTATCTTTTCTCCAGTATTAAATTTCTGCACCTTTACTTTCAGCTTCTTTAAAAAATATTTTTATTAGTACATGTTTTCGATACATAGTAGCCACACCTGTCTTGGGAATTGGTACGCATACACCACACAGCTTGATCAGTTCTATTTTCCCTTCCTCCCTACCTTTCTTCCTCTTTCCACAGTCTATCTCCCCACTTCGTACCATCTTTTATCTTACTCTTTTAAGTTTTATATTTTGGGTCCCTGTGATATTTAACCTCTGTGTCTGACTGACATCACTTAGTAGGATTGTGATCCTACTAAGGATCACAATGGGTCCATCCATTTTCCTACACATCATTCAACTTTATCCTTCTTTATGGCTGCGGAGTACTGCATTACATACACGCACTGCATTTTCTTCCTCCATTCATCTGTTGCTGGGCACTTGGCTGGTTCCACAGTTTAGCTCTTGTGAGTTATACTGCTACGCTTTTGGCTTCTTCCCCTCACAACTACACTTCAACTGAACTGTGCTTGCCAGTGTCCTGGCTTTCTGATATCCTTTCTCATGTTGTCTTGGTTAAGATCTCCATTTCCTACTCCCAAACAGCGCAGAGACTCCACTATAATACCTTACTGTGGTCTGACAACACTAACTCACTTACTGTCCGAGGTCACAGGTGGAGTGCAGAGAGAGATTCTAGCACATAGAGAATATTGAACCACCAGCATTCAGCTTTATAAGTTAATTTCTTAAACCTTTATATGCCAAAGTATCTGAAAAACACTGAGCTTGATAAGACCTACTGGGACCTTAGCCTGAATTTTATTTATTTTTATTGCCACAGTACATAGTACCTGTTTATCTCCCATCTTTCCATTACTTATGAGCAAAACAAAGAATGGCAAACAAAGGACTTTTTAGGATCTGAAAGAGCTTTACACCCATCAAACACTATGGTTTGAAAAGAAGTGGAAGCCAGGCCTGGTTACCCCACGCCTGTAACCTCAGCATTCAGGAGGCTTAGGCTGGAGGATTATCATGAGCCTAAGGTCAGCCTGCTCTACACAATGAGTTTTGATGCCAGCCTAAGTACCTTGTAAGACCTTGGCTCAAAAAGAACAAAAAAGAAAAGTAGAAAGGGCTCCCTTGGTTCAGGAGTTTAAAGAAAAACAGCATCATCCATCACTGTGTGGAAGAATGTGTGTAGGAGCAGGAGAGTGTCACCTGACTTATTTGAACATAAGTCTCATGTCAGGAAGTCCCAGGGCTGAGACCCAGGAGGAGTATGCCCTGGTGGAGCACTGGCAAGTGCACAAAAGCTGCTGAAGGACTACAGTGCCCAGCCACACTGTGACCAAGCCAGGGTACTCCTCAGGAGCACCAGGCCCAGGACTACAGAAGTCCTGCTTGTTTGTACTGCTACATCCCCACCCTCTATTCCCCTGGTCGCCATATGGGAAGCACCTGGACAAACACCAGGATTCTGGTGAGTGCCCAGGAGCTTCTGTGTCTCTAGAGAAGTGGGAAACTATCAAGCTCCTGGGCTTTAGTAAAGGGCTGGGGTAGATCAGAACACCCTAAAGAGCAGCTAAAAGGGACTACATCTCCGTTATGTTAGATCAGAGAATCGATTCCTTTTGGAAACACACACACACACACACACACACACACACACACACACACACACACACACAGGTTTGGGGAAACTGAATGGCAATTCCTAAGATCTTGGAACTGCTAAGGAAGATAGGAAGATAGAGATGCATCATCACATGACCTTTACTATCTCTTGACTGCAACAGTTAAGGCATACAGGACCAGCAAGAGATTGGGGAGCACACAAGGGTATCCTAATTAGTTGGTGAGTAACAGAAAAGTGAGCTATGCCTCAGACAGCACGGCAAGTGATCAGGTTATATTAACCAAGGGATGCCAGGCTAACCAAGGACTCTATTTTTAATCTCTCACTGATCCCTTAAATATACTATTCTACTTTTAACCCACTGTGATCCTATTACTAAGTAGAGCTGGTACTCATCATCCTTTGTATGCATGATACTCATCCTGCCCCAGGCAGTGCTAGGGATTGAAGCCAGGACCACACACGTGCTAGGCAAGCATTCTGCCACTGAGCCAGATCTCCAGCCCTGTATGTGGTACTCTGAAGTCTTATGTTCACTGTGTAAGCCATGGGTCACCTGCACCCTGGACATGGGCCCACACCTACTTACACTTAGAGGGGAGCCGAGTATTTCACCACTCTCACCAGCTCTGACGTGTCTCAGCATTCACACCCAGCAGCGGCACCCCTTGCACAGTCCCAAGACAGTACAGGTGTCCTACAGCAGGCCAGATCTGATGTCTGCTCATTTTGAAGTTTAGTGATGGGAATTTCTACTTCATCATTAATCCTGTGAGCACTCACAGCCTGTCTGTTTGTCTGTTTGATTCTCCTTTCTCTGAGACAGTCTCATTTTGTAGTGCAGGCTGGCCTGAAAATCATCATGTAGCTCAGGTTGGCCTCAAGTCATGGGGCCATCCTCCTGCCTTCATGTCCCATATGCTGGGGTTACAGGCATGTATCACCACACCCAGGCTCTCACAGATGATTACATGTGATTGTGTACAGGCATAGTAGGGATGAAAAGAACAGACTTTCTGAGTCTCAAATTTTCCTTCTGTCCATTACCATTTCTTGATGAAATTTAAGAGTTCTGTTGCAGGAGGAACAACATCACCTAGAGGAAGGTCAAGGCAATTTCTACAAGCTGAAGGGCTATCTAATCAATGGCTGTTTTACAAATTGCTTCACCTTTATTTTTTTTGCAGTACTGGAGATTGAACTCAGGACCCTGTGCTTTCCAAGCAAGCGCTTATTCTACTCAGCTATCTCCCTGGCCCATTTCACCTTTATAATCTTAAGATCACTTCTCTTTATGTGAACCTTCTAGCAGTGATGACAATACAATAACCAAACAGCTCATGTATATGACTTTACAGTCGAGTTTGCATTTGGTACTTGTCCAACTCTTTATTACCATGATAAAAGTAAACATTCTTACAGGCTGATAGTAGATGTAATTTATAAAATGTAAACATATCAAGTCAAGCCAGGGATATAGCTCAGTGGCACAGAACCTTCCTTGCAAGCATGAGGTCCTGAGTTCAATTACACACACACACACACGCGCGCGCGCGCGCGCGCACATGCACACGCGCGCGTGTACACACACACATCAAGTAATAAGATAATATCAGAAAGAAAAACCAGGAAAATAACTAATTTCTAGCACTTCAATAATTTATTCTAGAAGGGCAAAGTAAACTTCACAATCCAACATATTTTTCAGAAAGCTTCCTAAGGTAACCTTTGGGCAAATAGGAAAGCTATTTACAGATGATTCATTTACTCAGTAGTTTTCCTGACTTGTTACAGCATCCAGCCAGTTTGGCATAGTAGCGCATGCCTGTAATCCCAGTGCTGGGGAGGTTGAAAACAGGAGGTTCACCACAAGTCCCAGCTGCAAGGAGAGACCCTACAACAACCAAATACATTAAAAAAAAAAAATCAAGGCCAGCCAAATAGCTCAGCAGACTGAAGGGCCCAGAATTCAGTCAGGCCTGTCCCACAGGCTCTGCCCCCAGGGCATGCTGAGACTGAGCTTGAGACTGGGAGTGGTTACACACACCCACACCTGTATCCTAGCTCTTGGAAGGCTGAGAACAGAATCACTAGGAGTCCGATCTATGTAGTGAGACCCTGTAGACCTTGTACTAAATTGGAAACATTAACTCTACTAGAAGATAGAATAATTAGAACTTTTGGGCGGGTTGGTATAGGCCAAGATTTCGTGACTACAACTCTTATCACACAGGAACTATAACAAAGAATCAAAAACTGGGATCTCATCATGTTAAAAAATTCTGCACAAGACTGGGCGTGGCAGTATATGCCTGTAATCCCAGCTCTTAGGAGACTGTAAACAGATCACTATGAATCTGATCTAGTAGTGAGACCCTTTCCTAAAATTAAATAAACAAATAAATAAAGCTAATGTCAAAAAAAAAGTTTGCACAGCAAGACGAAATCAATAGGATGAAGAGACAACTACAGCACAGAAAAAGAATTTTTGCCAGCTCTTCCTCAGACAGAGGATTACTATACTGAATCTATAAAAATCTCAAAAACTATCAGCCCACTCAATTTAAAAACCCAATCCAAAAATAGCATCTGAGATGAATGTGCACTTTTCAGATCAAGAAATACAAACAGCAAACAGATATATGAAAAATGTTCAACATCACTGATCTGGGCCAGGGAGATGGTTCAAGTAGAATAAGTGCTTCCCTGGCAAGCACAAGGGCCTGAGTTCAATCCCCTGTTCCGCAATAAAAAAAAAAAAAAAGAAAAAGAAAAAAAAAAAGTCACTTATCATTCAAGAAATGTAAATTAAAACAACACTGAGATTCCACTTCATTCCACAAGGAATGGCTAGAATCAAAAAAATCAGCCAATAACAAATGCTAGCAGGGCTGTGGGGAAAAAGGAACCCTTCGCTCTCCACTGTTGGTGGGGTGTGGACTGGTGCAATCATTGTGGAAATCAGTGTGGAGATTCCTCAGAAATCTAGGACTAGATGTTTTATTTGATCCAGTATCCCCCCTCTTGATATTAGTCCAAAAATAAAAGCACCACATTGCAGTGATATACGCATACCTGTGCTTACAGCAGCAAATTGCAATGGCTAAGTCTTGGAAACAACCCAAATGCACATCAACTGGTGGATGGATAAAGGGGTGTGTGTGTGTGTGTGTGTGTGTGTGTGTGTGTGTGTGTGTGTGTGTGTGTGTGTGAATATAATGGACTACTACTCTGACATAAAGCAGGAAAAAGCTTGAGACACTTCTAAATAAATGAATGCACCTTCATTTATTCATACTGTTCAGTGAAGCAAATTTGCCATATACATGTAAATTCCAGAAAAATAAAAAAATGTTTTCTGGTGTGAGAAACCCAATGTGTTAAGGACCAAAGTGTATAATAGATATTGTGAAAATGGAAGAAAATGTTTAAATGGGGAGGGAAACAACAGAGGGGGAGGGGAAAAGGAAAGAAGGGAAAAGTTAAAAGAATGGGAAAAGAAGGAAAACAACGGAAACAGAGATTTTGTAAATGGTGAGGGGAAAGAAGAGTTGAAGGGAGGATAGGGGAATGGGGAAAAAAAGAAACAAGTTACATTGTGTACAAGTACGAATTCTCTGTGATCACTGTGATTACTGTAGATCTAAAATGTACCAATAAAATCTCATTTTTAAAAAATAAACAGCAATAAAAAAAAAGTGGAAAGAAGGCTTTATGTCAAGCCTCATCTCTACCAAAGGAAATGGTGCTAATTTCCTCACTATAATATGGAATAATTACAATCTGCTTAATTGCAGAGTTGTTTGGAAGAAATATAAAATAGCCATGCGAACATTCTTCCCGACACTCCACATTCCAGCATGGCCAGGCCTATAATTACTGTTCAGTGGCCGGGGTCACTTTAGCTTCTAAAGGAGTCCTGTACTCCTAGGTGTACTCCAGGTGGGCAGCTGGTCCACTTCAGAGATGTGTGGCCAGCATTCTTGGAAACAATTGATTTGCAGATATATTAGACCTAAACTTGTCTACACTGACTACAGTTCTGTTGTGAGAGGCTTGTTTACATTATACAATTTTCAATAGTTTCCTGGAGACCATAAGTGTTTCTAGAAAAGAAGTGAACTCTAGGGCTGAGGAGATAGCAGCTTAAACACCTGCCTGGCAAGCACAAAGTCCTGAGTTTGATCCCCGGTACCAAAAATAAATAAATACACTACAAAAGAACTGAACTCAAGTAATGGGAGAATGTCACTTGTATGTCTTTTTGCACATCCTGAACAGAGAGATGTCACTTAATTTACCTGTTCCCTATCTGTTAACTGGTTCTTATTGTGTCTCACTAAAATTCATATGCTAAATTCCAAAAAGCTAAAGTGATAGGATTAACAGATGGGGCCTTAGGAGGTTACTAATTCATGAAGATCTGTCTTCATCAGATATTGAACATACAGACACTTTTGCCAGAAGTCACTGTTATATATATTTATTTTTTTAATGGTACTGAGAATCGAACTCAGGACCTTGTGCTTGCCAGGCAGTTGCTGTGCTGCCTGGCCCACTCTGACTTTAAACTTGTCAGCCCCTAGAACTGTGGGAAATATATTCCTGATGTTTATGACCAACCTAAACTACAATGTTAATAAGGTGCTACCTGTCCCTAGGAACAGGGTTGAGTGGGTTCTGCCTTAAGTAGAAGTAAGGTACACATACTCAATTTAAGGTATACTGAATGGAATGCACTCAGGTAAATCGGCTTCAAAGCACATCAGTATTAAAAAGGTTAAACTTTGTGAATTTCAAGGAAGAAGTAAAATACTTAGAAGATGCAGAAGCATGTAAAATTAAAAACACTTAAATCCTGCTGTCACCCTTGCTGATCAATGGCACTATCAGTGTTTCTTTCAAGCTGTGTATGTTTATAACATAGTTATAAACACACACATTTGTATGGCTTATTATTTTTTTCTTTTCTAATGTATTTAGTACAGGGTCTACAGGGTCTCAGTACACAGATTGGACTCATAATGGTCCTCCTGTGTTTTGTGGGTTTTTTTTGGTGGACTCGCCAGGGAAGTACTTATTCCACTGAGCCATCTCCCCAGCCCCGATCCTCCTGTTTTTAACCTTCCAAGTGCTGGGATTACAGGCACACACCACCACGCCCAGTCTCAATTGCCATCTCAGCACACTGTGGGTGGCAGGGCTGTCATGGCATGCTGTGGATCGAACCCCGGCCTGAGTCTGCCTAAATAGGCTCTTTAATCCACTGAGCTATCTGGCTGGCCCTGTATGCATTATCCTACATATAGAGTTTTATAGCCTACAGTTTCTGCTTCACATAGAATTTTCCATGGGACACCTTTCAAGCAGGCTGACGGAAGACATTACGTGTCTCACTAAGCTGTTAACATGTGTATTACATAGGCTGACAGAGAGCATGGTATTAAAATATATTAATTCTAGATGTAAGTGTAATATTTGGCTCTCTTGGCAGGAGCATATAGGATAGAAGAGTGTGACACCGGATAAAGGACTTATCAGTGCTGATGATTTGTTTCACGAAGTCAGGCTGATTCCTGCTGACAGTTGAAGTCAGGGAATAGACCGAGATGAGATCATGGGACCAGTGTTGCTATTTTCACATCTAAAGCTTCTTGCTCAGCTGTGACACACCATGAAATGTTGACAAACATGCTGCCTTCTGCTGTTCAAAAATAGCAGCCTTTGTGTTTCTAGGCATTTTCTAGGACTTGGCTTGAATCTCGCACTGCCAATTGGTGTGTGCGTTCATGACCATGTTTCTGCACACATGAGAAGTGTAGACGCACGGGTGCAAGTGTCCACCCACCAGGAGCTGTGCTGCATGGTGGGGCAAGCTGCACAACACAAATCCCGAGGCTTTGCTTTTCAAGAGCATGCACGGTATGGCATTAGGAATTTTGTCATTCTTTTAGTGCTGGGGCTAAGGCTGGGTTCTGTGCCTGATGAACACATACTACCACTGAGCTAGACCCCTGCTCAAATGCACAGATGTCTACGCTTTCTTGAAGTGCTTACACCAGGCAGAATGAATCTGATAAAGGGTAAAATATTTAGAGGAAGAATATAACTATCTTATTTATTTATTTATTATTTGTGGAACCGGGGATTGAACTCAGGTCCTTATGTTTGCCAGGAATGCACTTATTCCACTGAGCCATCTCCCCGGCCCCTAACTATCCTATTTAAAACCTTAAGATTTCTCATTAAAAATCAGTATTTAGAGATATGTAAAAGGAGATAAGCACCTACTGATTCAGTGTCAGGGAAAAATTAGACTGGAGAAAGAGAGGCTTATGTGTGCTTTTCTTCAGTTTGGGATTAAATTCTCTAACTCCTCAGGCCCTGGTAACTTCTGCGGTTTGCCAGGAGCACTCCAGTGCTTTCTGGAGTAGACTTCAGATTTTTTAGAACAGAAAGGTAGTTGACAGGAAGGAAAATGCTAACCTTCTCCAAGACAACTTCATGGCACAGTCAACAGTGTACTTTTGTATGTTAGGTGTCCTGTCTAGAGCTGTTCCAAAATCCCATTTGATTCCTATGTATGACATAGGTCCCACCACTGCCCCTATTTTGGTAAAGCAGATGCTAAGGCATAGGGGTTAAGTGATTGGCCAGTCAAAATCCTGGGAGGTGGTGGTGCTGAGATCTGAAATCAAGAGATGTGAGCTCACTGCTATACTGCACACTGGCCTGAGGCTCAACTTCATTAGAATGGGTCAACTGGGGTAGGTTTTTTGATTTCTCTTCTCGGTTTCCTCATTGTAAAGAGGTTAATAATAATTTTTCCTGTATACTACAAAGTGGGCATCCAGACCAAATGGGACACATAAATGCATGCACGTGACTGCACTTGTAATATACAGCATGCTATACAAATTAAGTCATTTTCACTGTATTATTGTGTTTGGGGTATATTTTTCTGCCTAGGGTATGTTTCTAACTTCAATAATCAACATAAGCCAAGGATAACATTCATTAAATACTCAGTAAATAGTAGAAAATCAGAAAACATTCCTTCTCTTCAGGAATAATATATAATGGGGCTGGGGAGATAGCTCAATGGCTTAAATGCCTGCTTGGCAAGCACAAGGTCATAGTTCAATCCCTGGTATAAAAAAAAAAAAAAAAAAAAAAAAAAGAGGTGGGGTGTGAGGAACGAATTATCAAGATTTGGTGGCTCGCCAGATAATCAATAGCTTCTTATTCCTGAAAAGGAAAAAAAGAAGCACAGCAGCTAGAGACACCCCTATCTTCAGTTCCTGTTCCACACTGTCCAGTCCGAGGGAGGCTTCCTATATAGCTCTAGGCCTCTAGAGCTTCAACTGCAGCAGGTGGAAAAAACCACAAGAGTAGCAAAGCCAAGGTTAGGAAGAGTTATCTCTGAAGAAAGTCACTCTGGACTGAGACGCCACCTGTTGGAAACCACTATGAACTCAAAAACAGGCGGAAGTTCCTGGTCTACACCTCCATCGTCCTATAAGTTGACGTATTCTGCTGTTATTTTCCCACTGTGCCAGTTAAGTTCTCAGGAAAGTGCTAAAGAAAAGCCTGCTGCGCATAACCGTAGGACATTGCAGGTGGGACAGAGAAAGAGGAGACCATCTAGATGACGGATGGATTGAGGCCACTTGGACACAGTCTTAGATTGACACGAATGGGTCACAAGTCCATTAATCTGTAATTTATTAATTACATGTAACTTTAAAAAATACACTTCATCCAATCCACTGGCAAAAATATAGAAAATACAGATGAGTGAAAGAAATGAAAAACATAGCTCCACCAAAACATGAGATGTGTGCTGTAGAAATAGTAGAAACTGAAAATACCCACAGCGCAAAGGCTCAGCTGCAGGGCTCAGTGACAGACTCCAGGTGGTACAGGACCCTGGTGGTGTCTTCAAAATACTCCCCAGGTATATCACAGAAGCTAGCCATAAGCACGAGAGAAAATATTGCGAGACCATCTCAATGAAGACAGAAGAAGAATCCGATATATGTAACGATTGCTGGGAGAGACAGCACAGCAGCATAAGCTCCTGCCTGGCATGTGCAAGGTCCCCAGTTCGATCCCCAGTACCACCCTAAAATGCAATGATTATTAATAATAAAAATTCTTGGCATACTGAGAATGAAAGAGAATTTCCTGAGTCTGATAAAAGGTATGTACAAAAACCCCAAGTAAAATATTGGTTCAATATTGAATGCATTGCCCTAGTCTTACTATTTCTATTCACTGTTAAAGTGGAGGCTGAAAAAGGCAAAGAAAAATGTTACAAAGAGAAAGATAAAACTATATCCATAAGTGACATAACTGAATAGTCAGCAACTCTAAAATATATGATTGAAATAATACAATTTATAAGTAAATGCATTAAGATCTCAAGATAAAAAGATTCCATTTAAAACTTAAATCTCAAATCAGACATAGTGGTCCATGTTTGCTAGCACAGCACTTAGGAGGCTGAAGCAGGAGGATGGCCACCAAGTTTGAGGACAGCCTGAGCTACGTAGTGAGTTTAGGATCAGCCTGAACAGTATACAACAAGACTTTTACTCAAATAAAAACAAAGCAAGGGGCTGGAGAGATGGCTCAGTGGAATAAGCACTTCCCTGGCAAGTGCAAGGACCTGAATTCAATCCCCAGTTCCACCAAAAAAAAAAAAGAAAGCAAAAGAAAAGCCTCAAGTATTAGTAACACATGGAAGTGAAAATTTAAACATATGATATACACTAGCAAACAAGCGTCAAACACAGGGTGGATGTGGTAGTACACGCCCATCACTGCCCGTAATCCCACCTACTCAGGAGGCTGAGGAAGGTTGAAGCCAGCCTGGGCAGATAGAACAGGCTTAAAAAATCAGCTCTGGTTGTAGCCTCTGAAGCTTCAGACTCAATCTCAAGTATTAATAGAAGAAAATGAAATAGAAGTAAATTTAATAGACGATGTGTTGAGCTCTACTTTAACACAGATGTGGGGGCACAAACCTGTACTGTGGAAGACTAACACTGTGGAAGACCGAGACGATGAGTTTTAGCTCAGGCCCTGCAGTTTAGCAAGAGCCTCCCTGTCTCAAAATGAAAAAGAGGATGAGGATGTAGCAGTTTAAAGGCCCTGGATTCTGTACCTAGCATTGAAAAAAAAATCTAAAATACTTCTTTAAGAGAAATTAAAGGCAGCCTAAAAACTGGAGAAATTCCATATTCATGGCTTTGAATATTTAACTCAAATGATGAAAAATTTTCTGAAATTGATCTACAGAATCAATATAATTCCAATGGAAATCACCAGGTTTTTTTGGACAGTCTGTCAATTTCTACCAAAGTACATCAATAGCCAAGCAACTCTTGAAAAAAAACATTGAAGGACTCACTTCTCTAAACTTCCAGATTTACTATACGGGTACAATAATAAATAATACAACGGGAAAAAGAAACAAATTAATGAAGCAACATCAAAAGCCTAGAAGTAGACCTATACACATACAATGACTTGATTGGTTATTTATTTATTATGTATTTGGTACAGTGTCTCACTACACAGTTAGGACTTGTAGTGATCCTCCTGTTTTCAGCCTCCCCAGTGCTGGGATTACAGGCATGTGCTACCATGCCTGGAGGCAGGCCGGTGTGGCATGTGGTACCAGGGATCAAACCCCAGGACTCCACTGAGCTATCTCACTGGCCCGATCACTTGATTTTTGACAAGAATACCAGGGAAAAGAAAATTATTTTCAATAAAATGTGTTGATGCAACTGGATATCCAGATAGGATATAGTAAATCTTAGCCTTTTCCTTTCCATATATAAACATTACTCGGAGAGGGATCATGGATCTGTATGGAAGCCAAAGTTATAAAGTTTCTAGAAGAAAACAGAAAATTATCTTCATGACCTTAGGGTACGCAATAATGTCTTGGGATACAATAGGTATCAACTGTAGAAGAAAAACAAATATAAATAAATTGCCCTTCATCAAATTATCAAGACATTGTTTAAGAAGTTAAAAGGCAGGCCACTGATAAGACTTGTATCTAAATACTAAAAAGACTCATAAATCAATTATAAAAAGATACTCAATAGACCATAAAAGCAGCTATCCAAATGGCCAGAAAGCACACAGGAAAATGCTCTAGAGCGTTCCATGCCGGGCAAGTGTGGATGGGATCCTACAAACTCATATCTAATGGCTAAAATTAGCAAGCATAATGATACCAAATGTTAACAAAGACATGGAAAAATCGGAACTCTTCATATTCTTAGCAAAGGAGTAAAATGATAGTCTCTGAAAGACAGATTGGCAGCCGTTAGCAAACATTTGCATATTTTGTAACTGAGCAGTTCTACTGTTTGTATACAAAAGAAACAAAAGAGATCTCTAAACATTGAACTGTTCAAGAATACATAAGCCAAGGCCAGCCAGACAGCTCAGCAGGCTAAAGTTCCTGCTTAGGCAAAGCCCACTGGGGCCTGGCAGGCCCTGCCCTGGGGTGCACTGAGATGATGATTGAGACTGGGCGTGGTGTTGCCTGCCTGTAATCCCAGCACTTGGGAAGCTGAAAACAGGTGGATTACTAGAAATCCAATGTAGTGAGAACCTGTAGACCCTGTGCTAAATACCAAAAAAGAAAAAGGCATTCCTATAATCCCAGCACTTGGGAGGCTGAGGCAGGAGAAATGCTATGAATTTAAGGCCAACCTGAACTACACAGTGAGTTCAAGGCCTCCCTGAACTATATAGCAAAACCCTGTCCCTCTCCAAAAAAAGGTATTGTACTGTATGTAGATGTATTCATAATAGTGAAAAACAGAAGCAGTCCAAATATCAAGAGAAGGGATAAGCAAGTTGTAACATATACAATAGAATGCTGTATTACTATGACAGTAAAAATAAATGAACTGTTTATACTTGGAACAGCATGATAAATCTCAAAATGATCTGAATTCTAAAAGTTACTAATGTAAATCTTTTATCCTGATTTGAGTCATTCACTTTATCTCATACCAATAGATATGTCGCCCCTCTTAATAAAAGATTCATTGAGGAAAAATAATATCCAAGATTGTATTCATTGATTCATTCATTCTTGCTATTTGCTCCCAGTAGGGTGCTACATGCTAAGAAGACAATTTAGCAAAACAAGCAAGATTTAACTCCGTCCTTCCCGTACACAATAGCCCTCAGTCCCATGACAGCCAAATGTAGAAGTGAACAAGTGATGACGTCTTTAAGAAGTTCAGAGTCCAGTGGAAGAAACAGGAGGATAAATAGCCAATAACAATATGGATTTACAGCAATTACAACAAGGCAACAAGCTGTTCTTATGAGTAGACAGAAAGTGCTATGTGATCCTGAAAAAGGAGCTGCTTGCTAACAGTTGGGGCCCACTGGCCAAGAGGCTGATGTTTCATTGGGTTGATGGTGCTGCAGTGGAGTGAAAGGACCCAGAATTTCCAATTTGAAATGCAAATACAATGTAATTATTCAATTGCTTGAAGGGTCAGAACTGAAAAAAAATGCCTATAATGCCTTAGACCCATGAAAAAGGGTCTTGCTTTGTGGTAGCATTAAAATTCTGAATAGAAAACTGGTGTTAAGTCATACTGACCCCAGTGGCTCCTATTGTAATCTGTGCCAATCTCCAGAATGGCTCACTTTTTAAGTAATGCTAAATTTCTAAGGCTGAAAGGTTCAAAGCTAGCTCTGAACTTCATGTTTATTTGCTGGGCTTTGATATCCTTCCTGGCTTGTACAGGACTTGAGCCTCAGCATATTCCATGACTCTGTGGATTAGGAAAAAAGAATTTCTCATCTAAACCTGAGTAGTCCAGGCTTACGATTTAATTCAGCTGTCTCAAGTGCTTACAAACTCAGACAGGTGCAGTGCAATCTCCAGCTCCCCATGCTGCATCAGGCAGCCTGAGCCAGCCAAAAATAAATAAATATATAAAATAAACCTGAGTAGTTTATGAAGAAAAGAGGCCTGGACATAACACTAACACTCGCACGAAGAGCAGCCCCTCTGGCCTTCTGCTGCCTGTCTTACCCAGCTCACAGCAACACTCACCAAAATCACCGTCTCCTGTAAGCTTCTAGAACAGAGACTAGCAGTATGTAGTAAATTAATCTGAGGGCCAGCCCTGCCTGTGGGGCACACTGAGATGGAGATTGAGACTGAGCATGGTGGAGCATGCCTGTAATCCCAGCACCTGGGAGGCTGTAAACAGGAGAATCACTATGAGTCTGATCTCCATAGTGAGTACACTCTGTAGTGTGTGTATAGTGTCCCTAAAAACAGAAAAAAAAAATTAATTAATTAATCTGAGAGGGACAGTTTGGGATTGAAATGGCAGAACTCTCTCTCTGCTCCCAGGCTCTTCCTACCCCAACTGGAAGGCTCAGTCAGCTGCAACTGAGATTTTAATAAGATAACGACAGGGGCTCAGTACCTCTTCTGATGGCACTGCAGGTTAGTGCACTCAGTATGGAGACCATCACAAAATACAAACTTAGAATTTTTCAGCCTAACTAGCATTTTTTTTTTAATTTTAGGGAAAGGTCTACAGGGTGTTCAGGGTCTCACTACTAGATTGGACTCGCAGTGGTCCGCCTGTTTACAGTCTCCTAAGAGCTGGGATTACAGGTGTACGTCACCATGCCCAGTCTCAATTGTTGTCTCAGTGCGCCCTGGAGATGGGGACAGCATGGCAGGCCCGGGGACAGAACCCCGGGCCCTGCACCTGCTTCCAGGTGCTTTAATCTGCTGAGCTATTTGGCCGGCCCTTAATTGGCATCTGTAGTCAAACTAGAATCATTAAAGTTATTGCAGTGACTTGGGTGGCACAGACTATGTTGCGAACTTTCGCTAAGCACATGGCTTGTATATATACAGTGGGTGTTTGCATCATTTGATCATTAAATCAAACACTTGGAATGGCTCTCTCAGGAGCACGACACACAGGGAGATAGCAGGCCTGTGCTGTGCCACAGAGGAGCTGAGGGTGAGACCACAAAAATGACTTCAGCTCTCCAAGCCTCAGGTCCCTCACCCACAGCATAAGACAATGCCTGAGGGCATGCTGTGGTGATGTAGACAACATGGACAACTGGCTGGCACAGTGTCCTGTGAAGAATGGACACAGAATAAATGGTTGTTTCTGGGATTATTCTTTCTATAATGCACTGGCACTGATAGTTTTACAGGGCTATGCGGAACAAGGAGAAAAAAACTGGTACAAATTGCTTGTGTTGGACAGCCAGCATGTCAAATGGCTTTTAGCCTGCTGTTATAGAAAGCAGCTCAGGAGGTATGTGTGCACTCGTGTGTGCACTCGTGTGTGTGTGTGTGTGATAGAGAAAGAGAATAAATAAGATCTAGATGAGAATAGGGAGTAGAGGATATGGAGGAAGAAAGGAGAAAAAGAAAGAAGAGTAGCATTCTGAAGAAATGAATGTTCCTGATTACTAGACAGTAAGGTACGTGAAGGCAACTCCTCTAATGCTTCATTTTATTTACTTCCTGTCCTGTTTTAAGTCATTGCTGTTCGCTCAGCTAGAGCCAAGCGTACCCAGTGAATACATCTGAGCCCACACTTGGACACAGCACATGTTCCCCTGCAGGTGTGCTTGCACGTAAACACAAGGAAAAGAAACCCGTGGTGCTAGCATGGAGCCGAGTGCCAAGCTATGGCTCTGACAAGCACAAGTGCCCTCTGCCCCAGTGGCTGAGTCACTGCACAGCACATGGCATGCTGTGACAGGTCCATTCATCATGATGACAGAAGGTCATTCTACAAACAGAGCAATGAACCCAGACCGAGGCTCAAACCCTAGCAAAGGACAGCTCTGCCTTAGCCAGGACGCCTGTGCCAGTGAGCTGAGCGTGGGTCTGAGTTCCTTCACTGTCCCACATTGGGCAAGGTGTTCTACGAACCCTGACTGCTCAGTCCTCAAGATAGCCCTGGGGGAAACAGTCTCTAGAGTGAAGAAAATCAGATCCATGCAGCTCAAGGACTTGCCTATGGCAAAAAAATAAAAACTCAACTCTAATTTTCTAAGCCAGTGTACTCTTCATGTACTTGAAGTAGAAGGTGCACATGGGGAAGGGTCCAGGTCTCAACCTTGTGAATCTCCACAACTGAGCATATTCAGGGAACCAGCACCTAGATACAAAGCAAGACACCACGAGCTTTTCTAGTCTCTCTTGCCCCCAGCATAACCACTAGCCTAACTACCAACAACTGAGTCACCTACAATAAGCCAAGCGCCCCTGAATTCCTCCACTTTTCTTTTTTTTTTTTTTTTGGCAGAACTGGGAGTTGAACTCAGGCCCTTGTGCTTGCCAGGGAAGCACTTATTCTACTGAGCTATATCCCTGGCCCAAAAATGGATTTTGTTTTTTCAGAACTGGGGATTGAACTCAGGCCCTTGCACTTACAAGGCAAGTGCTTATTCCAATGAGCCATTTCCCAGTTCTGTTTTTCTTATCTGTTTCATGCTTTTAGAATTTCCCAACACTCTAGAGTTGATTATTTCTTCTTTCATATAGCTTTCCTATTTGTGACAGTGATCTCTTGAAGGCCAGGGTTTTATACAAGTTGAATATACCTTATCCAAAAAGCTTGAGACCAGAAATGTTTCAGCATTTGGATTTTTTTTTTTAGTTTTGGAACATTTACATATGCATGATGAGATAGCTCAGGGATGAGATCCAAGTCTAAACACAAAACTCATTTCTATTTCATAGATAAACACAGAGCCTACAGGCAATTTTTTTTTTTTTTTTTTTTTTTTCTGCAAAGGTTTATTCCAGAGGGGCTCAGTCCTTGGCAGCTGCCTTCGTCATGGCAGCCAGCACGATGCTCAGCTCCTCACGCTTCCTCTTGGCGTGGACATGTGTCCCCACCCTTGAGCAGCTCCATGGCACGCAGCTCTTAGGGGGCAAAGCCACAGACCTCCTGGATCACGTCCCGTACAAACCTGATGTGTTTGGTGAGGCGTCTGCGACAGTGGCTATGCCTGCGTTTGCTCCCATACCTTAGTCACCTTGTGGCCCGTATTGAGGCCCATAGCCACGGAATAGCATAGGGCCATGGCTACTGTTCTTCAGTGGCTGCTGTGGCAGAAGTTAAACGTGCAGGCAACTTTATATAACATTTTTAATAATTTTAATGTGGAACTTTCTACTCACTGTATTACATCAGCACTAAAAAATGTTTGGATTTTATAGCATTCCAGATTTCAGAGATCCGGATTATGGATGCTTTTGACCCACGTGCTTATGTTCCCCTCACATATCTAACAGAGAGCAGCCGCTGCACAGAACATATTCGGTAACTAAGAGCTACTTCCTATTTTGTATCTGACACTATTTTAAATACTTTATGTGAATTATCTGAATTAGTCCTCCCAATAATCCAATCAGGTGGATAGGTACTATCACTGTATTCCTTAACGGCTGAAAAAAATGGAGGCACAATGAAGTCATGATTTAGCCAAGGTTGAACAGTTACACAGCGACTGAGTCAGGACTCAAACCCTGGGCTTTGTTACTCTAACTTTCTCTCATTACTCTTCTGTTGTAGACTTTATTGTATAAACCACAAGTACTATGTCATACTGGGGATTTAGTTTGCTTTCACTCATGACTAACAAAGCTGTACACCTTTTCATGTACGTGTTGGTCCCTCAGATATCCTTTCGTGAAGTATCCTTTTAATGCATTTGTTCACTGCATGAGTTATTTGCCAGATGCTCCCTAATGCAATAGCTCTTCTTTCAGCGCTTTGGCTTGCCTTTAATTTTCTTAATCTTGCTTGTGATTAACAAACGTTTTAAACTTAATGAGATCTAAGGTAACAACAATTTTCCCCATATGGTGAGTGCTTTCTGGGTCTTATATAAAAGGTAGGATGGTCAGTTGGGGTTCTCCGCCTCCTGTGCTAAGCTGAGCACAAATGGACAGTTTGGGAAAATGCCTGCAATCCATCAGGCAAGATGATGGCTAGCAGGGGATAGTGGCACAAGCCTGTAACCCCAGCACTTTGCAGGCTCAGGCAGGAAAGATCCCTCCCCCAAGTTCAAGGTCAGCCTGGGCTACACTGTTAGTTCAAGACTAGACTGAGTAACATAGCAAGATCCTGTGTCAAAAACCAAACCAAGATCCAGGCAGATAGCGCAGAGGAATAAGCACTTATCTGGCACGCTCAAGGTCCTGAGTTTGATCCCTGTTGCCAAAAAAAAAAAAAAAAAAAAAAAAAAAAAACCAAACAAACAGAGAACAAGATAAAGTAAAACTGTAGCACTAGAAATGGTGGCCCTTTCTGAGCCTGATTTTTCATCTTGACTTTTTGGGTTCATCTTCAATTCTGGGAGCGCTTCTCACCAAAGCCTTCTAATAAGCTCTTAACATTTCTACTTAGTCAAAGTTCACTTTTATTGCTTGCAACCAGAGAATCCTATTGCTTCCTTAGTACATTCTTTTTATATTGATATTTCTGTTTTTCACACAAGGCACCATGGCTTAAAAACAATAGGCTTTTCTAATAGCTCCTGAGATGCTCTGAAGTCCACTCGACACATCATGAACAACATCTCACTGCCTCCTAGAGAAACAAAGCAGGGTAAATCTAGCTGAACCTGGGCCTCTTCCAATAAAGCAGGCAATTTAAAAAGTACAACAGAATATTAACAGTTTAACAAATTAGCAGCAAAAATAGTTCGTCAGCTGTGCCTAAGCATAATTACCGTCTTTTTATTGTGGTTATAATAACCAGCACTGATTAGTTAAACAGAAGAGCAAACAATAATTTCAGTTTGAATGAACATTTTGTTAAAAAAATATTTATTTATGTTATTTATTTGGTACAGAGTCTTGCTATGCAGCTCAGACTCACAGTGATCCTCCTGTCTCAGCTGCCCCAGTGCTGGGATCACAGGCATGGGCCACCACTCCCGGTTTTGGGACTGGCATAGTACCAGGGACCGAACTTGGTACCTTGCACTTGCCAGGCATGTGCTTAGACCACCAAGCTAACTCCCGAGCCCAGAATGAACATTTCTGAATAGGACATCTATCCTAAGAAGCAAGCCATGGAGTTCATTCCTATGGGGCCGTGTTCTAGTAGGAAATGTTTGGGGAGGCATCTCAGGAATCATTCTGTCAGACCCTCCAGGTCTCATATAATATAAGAACAGGCCAACATTAACACCTGAGACTGAAAACACAAGATGAAATTATAGTACTCTGAGTCGAAGGTGGTGAGTCATGCAGATACTGAAGTGATGCAAATATTTCTTGTGTCATTTGGAAGGGTTTTCAAAAGGCGCCCTGCTGTCTTCAACGCTAAAGTGAAGGCGCAAATCTCTATTCTTCGATGTTGAGTGGGTGTAATTTATCAAGAGTCAAAGTTTTATTTTCTTTTTTAAAAAGGAGTATCAAGGGCCGGCGGTATAGCTCAGCGGACTAAGCGCTTGCTTAGGTAAGCACAGCGTCCAGGGTTCGATCCCTGCTTCCA